>VKOC01049357.1:0-10037 GCA_009364415.1 Spea multiplicata
AATTGCCCTCTCAGTAAAAAATGGAGATAAAACATTTTTAGATATATAAATGAGAAAAGGAAAGTTAAACAAGGATTAGTTAGACTAAAAACAAAAGGCATATATGTAGAAGAGGATAAAGGTTTAGCTGACTGCCTCAATGAATATTTCTGTTCAGTTTTTACAGATGAGAATGATGGAATGGGACCTCAGTTGGGAAAAAAGACTGAATCATTTGAAATATGTTAGTTTATCGAGGCGGAGGTTTTACTTCAGTTGTCTAAGGTAAAGACAAATAAGTCGATGGGGCCTGATGGGATACACCCCAAGTTATTAAAAGAGCTTGGGGGTGTACTAGCAAAACCGTTAACTGATATATTTAACGAATCATTGGTAACGGGAGTTGTCCCTGGGGATTGGAAAGTAGCGAATGTTGTGCCCATTCACAAAAAAGGCAGTAGGGAGGAGTCGGGCAACTACAGGCCAGTTAGTCTTACATCTGTAGTGGGGAAATTAATGGAAACAATGTTAAAGGAAAGGATTGTTGAACATCTGAAGTCACATGGCTTTCAAGATCAAAAACAACATGGGTTTTCTTCAGGAAGATCTTGCCAAACAAATCTTATTGATTTTTTTGATTGGGTGACTAAAGTAATTGATCAAGGTGGTGCAGTAGACATTGCGTATCTGGATTTCAGTAAGGCCTTTGACACTGTCCCCCATAGAAGACTTATAAATAAACTGCAATCTCTGGGTTTAGATCCCAATGTTGTTGAATGGACTAAGGAGTGTCTGAGTGACAGACAACAGAGGGTTGTAGTCAATGGCGTATATTCAGAACAAGGTCTTGTAACCAGTGGGATACCTCAGGGATCTGTACTTGGACCCATTCTCTTTAATATCTTTATTAGTGATATTGCAGATGGTGTTGATGGAAAGGTATGTTTATTTGCTGACGACAAATATTTGCAACAGGGTTGATGTTCCTGGAGGATGAAGCCAAATGGCAAACGATCTAGGTAAACTGGAAAAATGGTCAGAGCTGTGGCAATTGGCATTTAATGTAGATAAATGCAAAGTAATGCACCTGGGGCATAAAAACCCAAGGGCAGAGTATAGAATATTTGATGCTGTCCTAACCTCAACGTGTGAGGAAAGGGATTTAGGGGTAATTATTTCTGAGGATTTAAAGGTAGACAGACAATGCAGTAGAGCAGCAGGTAATGCTAGCAGAATGGTTGGTTGTATAGCAAGAGGTATTAGTAGTAGAAAGAGGGAAGTGCTCATGCCGTTGAACAGATCACTGGTGAGACCTCACTTGGAGTATTGTGTACAGTACTGGATACCGTATCTCCAGAAGGATATAGAAATGTTGGAGAAAGTTCAGCAAGCATGGGATAGGCATAAGGCCAAGCTAGATAAGGATAAGGGCAGGTACTAAAGGAAAGTACTCAGAGGCTGGGCAGACTGGATGGGCCTACTGGTTCTTATCTGCCATCAATTTCTATGTTTCTATGTTTCTAGTATAAATGTATGCATTATATTTTAATTTGCATTGATTTGTTTAATGGGGTCCATGACAGGTGAGGGGCATAACGTATGTCACAATGTCAGATCCCTGCACATAAGCAGGAATTGGTGAATTTACCCTGCATGCTGACAACTTGATCTAGCTACAGATCAGTTGCAAGCATGCAGGCCTTTCATTATAATGTATAACTGGAAACCAGCAGCTTGGGGTTCTGGAACATTTTTCTCTGACCTAATAAGCTTCATACCTCTGTGTTTCATTGGAGGCACGAAGGTTCCATACATAAAACGATCAAACAATGTTATACTGCAGTGGGAGGAAGAGGAAAGCGATGTCAATCTAGTGAGAGACAGCCCATGTCACACAGAAAATATTATTTTATTGATCGCTTTGGGCTATTGCGAGGGGGATGGGGTATATGATGCAATGATATGTGGCAGTCTTTGTAATTACATTAAATCTTGCTATGGAAAAATAAAGGGAATATCACCATATGCTTGAAGAATGAGGGATACACTTGTAACTCTATTTTGACACTGTTTGTGGATTATTGCATTGTGCTTATAAGTAAGTAAATAGAATATTGTTATCACGTATAGTGATTTGCCTTTCTAGTACAGGTGGAATAATAAACATGTTCGGAAGCTTTCAGATACTAAAAAGAAAATACTAGTTTTATATCAGAAATATTCCTGGCTGATTCTTTCTTTATACTCATTTTACCTTTACGGAACAATGCATTTAAATGTTCAAAACATTTAGGACATATCAGACGAAATGCATTGAAGAAGCTTCTATACTATAGAACACAGGCATCATACATTAACACAGGTATTTGATTTATCAACAATTCATATTTCAAAAAAAGTACACTTTTGGACTGTGGCTACAGACATGACATGGAACCAGAGCTTCAGTGACTTTGTGATTTCTTAACATTTGTTTAGGTAATCGAGTAAGATATTTAGTAGGTACATTTTTCTTGTACTTTATATACTTGTTATAAGCATGTTGTTTATTAGTCCCATTATTGTGACTTTGGGAGTGTTGAGCACCGTGATACACTTAGACCAAGCAAACATACTGAGAAAAGAGAAACATTAGGAGAAAAAAATTGATACTTAGGTTCAGAAAAAAGTAACTGTATTCCCAAATACACTACTGTTCTCTCAATACCCCCAAAAATGTGCTTCAGACAACAACTTAAAAAGTTACTTGTCCCAAAGAGTAATTGTGCTTTAAAGAACAGAAATACCTTCTCCAACCAGTAGAGCAGAAGAGACTTGTAGTGTAATCATTCTGTCAACGGCATATGTAACTGTAGATGGTCTGTGATGGATGACCAACCTCTCTCCAATGATGAACCTTGAATGACGTTCATATCTAAAAGCCGTTTCTGAAGTATAAGGATTTTAGTAGTGAGGTATACTTCTGGTGTATGAAAAACGTAGGTTGGCAGTTCTTGCCTATATTCAACAGCAGTATTTGAAATAACAAAAACTTTGAATGAAGGGCTGTTGAAAACTTTAATTTATTGATTAGCTTTTTTGCTTGATTAAAGCCTAATTATATTGACAGTTTTAAATACACTTTGCATAAGAATATGCACACTGAGCATTGCTATCATTAACACCGCTTGTTATGATCCAGTCGAGAGATGCCTGCCGACAGGACCAGAACAGCCAAAGCTAGAATTGTCTTCTAAATTTATAACAAGGTCATTTTGCTTTCAATTATGAGTAATCAAAGGAAAACTGTTTTTTTTGCTTATTTTTTAAATCAATTGTGTTGCCGTATGTTTATCAGAAAAGTGTTACAGTATAATGATATTTCAGTAGCAATTTGTTAAATATGATTTTACAACTCCTACATGTTGTCGGTGTAGCATTGCATTTTAACATACGTTCACGCTGACAGTGATCTGTCAGTGCTTATCTGACCCGTGACATATGGGGTTACATACGCATTATTTGACATGTTCTATATGAATACACGTATGTAATCCTTCAAAAACAACATGATCCTAACAAAATTACTGGTCTTAGGTAAGTCATTATCAATTTTAGCAATTACCTTGTTTCTCTTGGTAACAAAACACATGATCAAAACACCTACGGGTCCCGTAAGCCTAATAGCCTGACCTCAGGCTGTGAAATGGCTTATTACCGTGTACATAATACGGCAACTTATGAATGCTTCTTGCTGGTAACATCAACACCGCGGTGGCAGCTACTATATTTTTTCAAATACAAATCTGAATATGACACTAAGAAGGAATAAATGAACAGTGGGACAGTGGTTGTTTGTGACCTACATGTATTTTAATAGATTTTAATAAGGATCACACGTTTTATGACATTGTTTTTTGACAGTATGCAATCTTTATTGACATGGTATAGTTTCATCAAACAATAACGGAATAATCAAGTTAGTAATTATTGCCAAGAGTGTAATAGTGATAAGTTATCCCGGTTTTTAGAGTTGATTTAGAAAAAGTATACTCCTTAAATCCGCTTTGATAAAAAGGCCATAATGTTACTATGACTGTACACGTTACATATTATACCTAATAGGGAGGTTTTAATGTTGGTAAAGCCAAAATTATTGTTCTTTACTATTTGCTTTTAGAAGATGCCAAGATTCAGCAACCATTTTCACTTCAAATGTGGCAAGTATTTACAAATCCTTTCAAAGTTATAACACAGCACTGTACAATTATGAATCTATAACAAGTTTCAAATACATCTCTTAAAACCAAACTGATTTAAGTAGATCAGTTCCCTTAACAATCCCTTAAATTCCCTAAAAATAATCAGATTGTCCAGATTTACTACGTCTGTTTTTGTATAAATAACCAGTGCGGAGGAGAACTTGAGGACATTTTGAGTATTTAAAGGGCTTTTGACCTATCAGTTAAGTGGTATTCTAATCCTTGATATTGATTTTTGCTTCCCATTCTTCTCTTGGATGTAATGAAACAACATTTTGCTTAAAGGAGAAAAACCTTGTTGTTTTCTTAGTATTTCTTTAAAGAGTAGATATGTGGTTTACAGTTAACCCTCTCAGTGCCAACCACATGTTCGATAAAGTGGACCCAAGATATCAATCAACCAACCGTGTATCTCATTAGGGTCCCCTTAAATTATTTTCTGTAGTGTAGGGGGACTGCTGATGAGATCCTGAGACGGCCAGCAGCTGTATTCCTCCCTCCCAGTAAAATGCTTATGTATTTAACTGAGCATGCAAGCCTTCCTCTAACCCTTAAGTTTATGTAGGGCAGAGAAAGCTGCCTGGACTACAACACTTATAACTCTCAGCCACATACCTGGGAACATCTAAGATCCGACCCTCGCAGCCCCCCCTCTTCAGCTAGGCTGATTATATCAATGGGCGGAGCCTATGTCATTGATAGGCGGGGCTGATGTAATTGATAGGCAGGACTGGCAATGTTTTGGGTGGGGCTAGCCCAACTTCTTTATAGTTAAATGGGTGTATGAGAGGGACATGCCAATGGGTGGGAAGTGGCGAGTGTGTAAATTCCACTCCCATGACCCGTTGGGTGAAGCCTGGAGAGCTCACCCAAGAGGTATGATGATCAGGTTGTATCCCTTTGTTATAGACTTATAATGATATATAGATTATTCTCTTCATGATTAATGCAATATATAATTATCTTTTAAGATTTAGTGTATTCACCCTTTCATTTATAATATTGTAAGTATACTAGTAGATATCTGGCAGGTATGGTTAACTGTCTACATTTGCGCTTTGTGATTTGTTTTTGTATAATGTATAACTTTTGGCTAAGACAAAGGGTATATAAGTGAAATTGCGAGTTTGAGGGGGGCGGAATACTGCGCTTACTGAGAGACTGTGTCCTAAGGGTATGTTGCAAATCATTATCTTTATTGGCAAGCATTATAGCATTATACTAATTCTCATATACTCTGCTTTATAGATACATTTTTTAATTCAAATTAATTATTGTTTGTATTATATATATATATATACTCAATAAACATAGAGTTTGGTTTACAATCCTCAAGTCCCTTTATTTTATTATACCCTCAATTATTCATTACGAATAGAGGGACCTTACCATTTATATATAATTATTTCTTTGGTACCTGCATGATACGCTCTGCTAAATCCTGAGGAATAAGAAGTTAAAAATGGGAATAAAGGTATGGACCACATTATAATACCTTAAAAGCGGGTGCACCAAAGGTCCAAGATACTTCTGAAAATGTGTACCCACATGGGCTTCATGTGTAATCTTTGTGTATGTACCAGTTCATATGAATAATCATATGCTAAGGTGTATCCTATAGAATATTCAATGGTAGATCTAGTGAAATAATCTGTGTTGTCTCAGATGTTACCTGCTTATGTTAAGTTGTGCTGGAATGTCTCTAGTTAAAATGTTGACCCCATGCCACGGATCACTAAGCAGCATACTGCAAAATATATTTTAAGAGGAAGACATTAGTATTCATAATATAGCTACTTCAGGGATTACCTTCCACTTGTAACATTGTCTGATTTTAAGAACAATTTAGGAACAAGATACAGAAGGACCTTATGAGGTCTAATCATAAATACGTCAGTCGAGTACCTTTACCTTACGTTGGCACTCTGTACTAACAATACTTAAATGCTGTCCTATTATGATGCAGGGGAAGAAATGTCCTTTGCAACAGGTTATGACGTAACTTTCGATCTTGTGTCTGTTCCTCCTTTGATGAATTGTTTATGAAGCAGATTTTGAAGAGAGTGCCATCTCCTGAAGCATTAGAATACAATTTACTTATTGTACGGGAGTTAATGATCAAGTCAACAAGAATCTTTCAGTTCGACTCCTACCCATGGAGAAACTCACTAAGATTCCCTATCAACATCCCAGAATTGCTTCAATGTCAGGGTCTCATGGGGAAGCACTGCAATCTCAGGCTCACACAGCCTGTAGCGGATTCCTTCATATTCTACACAGATCTGATGATACCTGAGCCTCCAAGTTGATCCCTACTACAATGCAGGTGACTCAAATAAGTGTGTCTAAGAATAATGACATGTCACAGTTAACACATTTTGCAACCTTCAGTGTTCAGTCTTTTGGTTAGTTTATTTCGAACGGTCCCCGGTATGCTTATCAACTTCTAACAAATTGAGAGCTGACCCCAAGTTTAACATTTTGTAAATAAACCCATTTGAGTAAAACTGAAAGAGCAATACCAGACAATTTTGTCATTACATTGAGACGTCTCTCTTGAATCTTGAAAGCATGCCATTATTTATGTATGCAGAAACCTTTTTTTATAAGAATCTTTCCCTAGTCCCTAGCCAAGTCTACTCAATAGCAGGGCTGGAAATATATGCCTACAATGCTACATTTCTGCATATGCCTAGTCTACATATATTAGACTACAATAAAAGATATCTTATTTTCCAATTCATTTGCAGCTGAAGTTATAGTGATCATGTGTAACCACATTTACAGATTGTAAAATAGGCAATGCTCAGTTTGTGAGTCCCTTGGATTAGTGCTAAACAGTAGTTCCCCTTATCCAAAAAGAAATCACTTGGGCTATGCTCACTCTTGAGTCACTTGGATTATTATGGAAAATTTAGAGATGGAAAACACTCCGGTGGTTAAAGAAACCTTCTAGAGCGCATCATTAAGAGCAATTAGCATAGTTGTAAAAACCCTAAAACTCGGGGATGTAGGGATATGAGGCATAGACTATGGGTAACTAACAAACACCAGCAGAGTAATTATATATATGACTTGTTGAAACTGCATATAGGTTTTTATTGCCTGCTTAAGACTTCCCTTCAGTTATATTTAGAATCTATATTTATGGTGTCTTTCTATACAAGTCAAAATGAAGATATAGCAGATAGAATGGTAATTTCCTCCCACACCTCTCACTTTGTTTGCTGGTGTTGAGAGGGGCAATAAATATGCTAACTCGCTGTTTTCATATCAATGGAATTGCTTTGTGTATCCAGTTTATTTACATAGACTAAAGGGCTTTCAGCTTGGTATTGAGCTATGCTTTACAGTGGGAAGGTGAAATGTGTAGCATTTTATATCACACTACAATATTACTGTAAAACGGACACATGATAGGGTAATACGATGCAAAAGAATATTCTTATCTGACATCCACAAAGAGAAGGAGTGGATAAAAGACTGTAAAGTAACAGAACAATTACTGTGCTCTACTCTGAACTGCCAAGACAGCTCTTGAATGTCCTTTAAAATGTAGTAAATGATATAAATATCCATTCCATCTTTAAGCAGTTTGACTAGCATTACGGAAGTGTAGGTTTTGGTTATTCCTTTCTATGACACTGAACATATCTGATAAAAAATATATATTTATATAGAAACTGCATAACTGAAAGTACAGTAACAGTAGAGTTCCATGAAGTAGTATAGAACTGCTATAATTAATGGAGGCTCTTTATCAAAGTTTGATAAAACTTAAATACAATCAGATGTTTGAGTGTCTAAAGCCTTCTAAAACAAGTGATATACTGAAAGAAAATATATACTTTGAACGATGGACAAAATCAAGATTGTTCTTCCCTGTTATCCATAGAACATTGGGTTAGCATGTTAGGAAGGTCTTCCCCACCTAGGCAGAGTAGAAGTCAACTTTTGAACCCGATGTTAGCTGAGGATTACCTACTAGATGCAAATTCAACATTGGAAGCAATTACAAATAAAAGATGTGACTATTCCTATGGTGGCTTTTTCACTTCTTGGCATTCGATAAATGTAAAATGTCAGTTTTCTTCAGTTGGTTACACTTTGATAAGGGCATCTAACACACTGGGGGAAAAGTGACTTTTCAACACATTTGCACCATAGTATGAAGTATGAAACGTGCTGTTTTGTATCTGTGAAGGAAGCTTACTCTTTCACAAATGTCAATGATGGACTCTATAGAGTATATTCCTAGTAGTGTTATTCTGAGAAAATAGAAAACATACACACTTGAAGTTTCCAGTGTCAAATACAGCTGCATTTTTCTAGTATTGTGTTTATTATTATTATTGGTACTGCAGCTATACATGGTAGCATACTTCAGTTTTTGTAAATATATGGTATACCTCCATATAATTCTTGCCAGATTGTTTTGATTCACCCAAATAATTAGCAATATTATAGATGTCAGCTTATTTATTCTCTTGATCATTAATATAAATATTTTCATAGAGCATAGTCATTAAAACATGGTTGCACTCATACGAAAATGTAAAACATAATGGGCTGGATTCCATGCCAGCGATACATATATCACAAGTGATTGAATAGCTATCCTCTCATAGGCAGCAATGTGAAAAAACACCTAGTTAACCAATTACCGGTAACACAGAACATTGCTTCTTCAATTTTTCACTTGAAAACCTTCTTTTTTACTGTACTGTATACAGTATGGTTAATGATAAAAGTGGGCAATATACAGTAAATACACACATTAAAAAGGGCATCTTATGTGCATTCTTCAGAGGACGCACCCATCTAAGCATTCTGTTTGTAAGATTCGATGAATATTCATCCCTATTGAGTTATTCCTCTTGTGGGGAAGTCCTCATGTGCACTCATGCACTTGTGGTTGGCACTAAAACTTTACATTCTAATAAAGCATATATACAAAGTTGATGTTTCCTTATTATAGGACAACCCTTTGTATAGTATGTCTATAGGCAGTCAATTTACCAAATGTGTCTGCTGACCTTTTTCTTGAGATTATGCGTGGTTTTCTGATACTAAATTAGGTCCATAACTCACCAATGTGTGGCTGATGATCCTGCATCAGCTACTTGGCCAGATCATAGAAAATATAAGTATGTCTTCCAACGTTTTCTAGGTTCTCCCCAAAGAATAAAGCAGTTAACCTGCTGTGACACTTACACGTATCTTATTACACCTGCACGCTAGCCGGTTTTGTGCAATGTTTATCATACATAATGACTTGTCCCAAGCTTTGAGGTAGCATACAAATGATCAACAAAGTTTTGCAGCTGTAAATAATTCATAATGCACCTTATGGTATCAACTAAAGTTCTGTATATTTTCAACACTGAAAACCGACATCAATGGTTTAAAAAATTCAGATGTGCTTAGGGTTTATATATCTGCCCAAAGCATTTAATCTGCTGAAACAGACAAGTTCACAAAGCCTTAAGCTAATACAAAGTAGCAGTAAGAAGTGGAGAAATATATTTTAGCTACATTTATATAAATAAACATAAATTGTTTTTTCCCCAGATTTTATCCAGCTTTTTCCATTAAGCGTTCTCTAAAACCTTTCTCTTGTATCTGTTAACATCAAGCCATTGTTACATAGAGCTCTATCATGATGTGGCCATCATATTCATAATAATAATACATTATAGTCTAATACAACATTTTTTTAATTGGGAAAACTCACTGTCATTATCTGATTTAATTATTCGCCATCACAGTATACAAACCATGTTCAAGGAGGAAGTGGTCCAAACACAACGGATTTTG
>VKOC01049358.1:0-19761 GCA_009364415.1 Spea multiplicata
GGGAGGGGAGGACCCCACCAGTGCCTCCACGGGCTGCAGGCCAGACGAGGAGAGATATGCACGAATCCCCAGAGACCCCCCCGCAGCCACCTCAGGGAAGATGTCGCCACCGAGGCCTGGGGGGAAGTCGGGGTTGTCACGTATCGGGGTAAGAGGGGACGGGACAGAGGAAATAGTGGTGCCTCGCAGCACCGAGTGCCACACATCAAGCGTCGCTCTGAGGAAGGGGTGAGGCGCCGCCAGACGGCGGGCACTCTGGACCTCCAGCCAGGGCAGGGAACTGAGCGAGATACCCAGAAGTCCGCCCTCCACCTCCAGCCACCGCTTCTCACCGGATCCGCAAGCCCACTCCACGATCCGCAGGAGATGGCACGCCCTGTAGTAAGTTCGTGGACACGGCAAGGCCAGGCCACCCCTCCCCTTGGGCAGGACCAGGACATTGTGTCTAATGCGAGCGGAACGCTGGCCCCAAACGAAACGGAGAAAGACAGAGCGGATAGTAGCAAAGAAAGAAGGGGGAACACGGATGGGAAGAGCCTGAAAGAGGTAGAGGAGTCGGGGCATCACATTCATTTTAATAGTATTGATTCTACCCAGCCAGGAGACAGTCAGCCGAGACCACCTCCGGAAATCGGACTGTATAGTGGAAAGGAGTGGCAGGAAGTTATCGGCGTATAGCCGAGAATATTCCGGGGATATCCACACGCCCAGGTACTTTAGAGTAGAGTCACGCCACGTGAAGGGGAAGGCCGAGCGCAGGGAGGCACGGACAGCGCTCGGTATGTTAATGCCCAGGAGCTCGGACTTAGCCATATTGATCTTGAAGTTAGAGAGGGCACTAAAGCCCGCGAGCTCCTTCAGGACCGACGGCAGGGAGACGCGGGGTTGGGTCAGCGTGAGGAGGAGATCATCCGCGTACCCCAAGACCTTGTGATGGGACCGCCCCGCCTGGAGTCCCGAGATAGCTGGGTTCAGGCGGATCGCCTGCAGAAGGGGTTCCAGCGATAGAGCAAACAGCATTGGGGAAAGGGGGCAGCCCTGGCGGGTCCCATTACGGATGGGGAAGGTGTCCGAGAGGAGACCGTTAATGCGGATCCGCGCAGAGGGGGCAGAGTATAAAGAATGTACCCAGGTCAAAAAGCCCATCCCAAAGCCCATATGCCGAAGGGTGGCCAGCATATAGGACCAGTCCACCCTATCGAAGGCCTTTTCGGCGTCAGTGGACAGAAAGATAGACGAAGCAGAGGAAGATCGCGCGAGATGAAGCAAATTAAGAGCGCGGATGGTCCCATCTCTAGCCTCACGACCTGGAATAAAGCCAGACTGGTCAGGGTGGACAAGGGAAGGAAGGAGGGGCTTTAGGCGGTTAGCCAAAATCTTCGCAAAGAGCTTAAGATCCGCGTTGAGAAGGGAGATGGGCCTATAGCTGCCGCAACAGGCCGGGTCCTTACCTTCTTTAGGTATAAGGGAGATGGTCGCCGCCAACGTCTGGGGGTGTATCCTCCCCCCCTCCAAAATAGAGTTAAAGGCCTCCACAAATCGGGGGCCAAGCAGGTCCCGGAAGCGCGAATAGTATCGTAAAGGGAAGCCGTCTGGACCCGGGCATTTCCCAGACTGGGAAGACTTGAGGGCAAAGGTGAATTCCGGGAGAGAGATGGGGGCCTCAAGCGCGGCAGCCGCCTCCGGAGACAGCGTGGTATGAACCGTCCGGGTGAGGTAATCGCGAAGACGCGTGGCCCCAGAAGGAGACGTATGCTCGCAAGAGGGGAGATTATAAAGGCCGGTGAAGTAGTCGAGGAAACACTTAGAGATGTCGGGGTGAAGAGAGTGCAGGCGACCATCGGAGGAACGAACCTTAGGGATAAAAGTGAGGGGACGCGCGTTGCGAAGGGCCCTGGCGAGGTATTTGCCCGGCTTATCGCCATGCTCATGGAAGAGGGCCCGAAAACGGTCATACGCTCTGTGATGCCTGCGATTTAAAAGAGTGGCCAATTGCCCCCGGAGTAGTGTGAGGCGCTGCAGGAGTTCTCCTGACATGGTAGTTTTATGTGCTCGCTCCGTTAAGGCGATCTGCTCGCAGAGGGAGGCTAGCTCCCTGCCCTCAACCTTCTTCCGGTGAGAACAAAGACGGATAATAAGACCACGCAGCACGCATTTGTGTGCTTCCCAGACCGTGAGATGGGGTGTATCAGCGACCAGGTTGTCGGCGAAATAATGGGAGATGGCAGTGGCAAGTTCGTCGCATGCGACAGTATCGGAGAGGAGGGAGTCATTCAGACGCCACGTCCTCTCCGCGGAGCATAGAAGGGGAGAGTCTAGGGTCATAATAACTGGAGCATGGTCCGACCACGTCGTGAGGCCAATACTGGCTCGGCGAAGAAGTGTGGAATGTTGATAAGGGAGAAATAGATAATCGATTCGGGAGTAGGAGCCATGAGGAGTAGAGAAGAAGGTATAATCTCTAGTAGTAGGGTGGAGGGCCCTCCAACAGTCCACCAAGCGATGCCGGGAAAGGAGAGAGTTAACTTTACGCGGCACCTGCGTCGAAGACCGAGAGAGGCCAGAGGAGGAGTCGAGGGCCGGGTTAAGAGCAACGTTAAAGTCCCCCCCAAGCACAAGGACACCCTCGCTAAAATCCTGTAAGCGGGTAAGATAAGACTTTAGGGCCACGTGTTGGCCTCGGTTAGGCAGGTACAGATTAGCAAAAGTGTATAGTTGGTTTGCTACGCGACCCTTGAGAAAAATGAAGCGGCCCTCCGGGTCCGTCCGGGTCGCAAGTTCCTGAAACGGGACCGAACGGGAGAGTAGGATGGCGACACCCTTTGTCCTAGCACCTGTGGTATTGCTGTAAACCCCCTTCGGGTAGTAGTGGTCGGATAAACGAGGGGCCCGACCCTCTTGGAAATGCGTTTCCTGAATGAACGCCACGTCAATTTTCTCCCTCCGGAGGTCTCGAAGCAAATGAGATCGCTTCTCAGGTATGTTAAGGCCTCGCGCATTTAGGGTCAGGAGGGCCAATGGTTTTGGGCCAGGTGGAGCGGGCATGGTGAAGGAGGGAAAAGAAAAAAAGCAAGAAAAAAAAAAAAAAAAAAGGGGGGGGGCAAGAAAAGTCAGCAAGGGAAGGGAGGAGAAAGTACAAACGGCGGGGGGAAAACAAACACTCAGTACGTCAATCGAAGTGGGAAAAAGAAGGAAACTGCCGTAACACGAGCCGGCAGAGGACCCACTCGATATACAAAACGGACGTACAGTGCGGGGCCGTCGAACCAGACAACGGGGAAAAAACGGCGTGACTATGCCGAACCGTAGAGAACGTAAAGAAAACCAAAAACCGAACAACTGGTCTGACCACCACCGCTCGCGTGGGGAATCCGGAGCAGCAGCAGCAGACCCGCAACGACGGGGCGCGCCCGTGAGTGGGAGCCGCAGCGGAGGGGCCCGGAACGTGCTAGAGGCACGAAGAGCAAGGGCAAGGGGAAGGCTCGAGGGGAGTGCGCGAGAGTGGGGGAGTGGGGGCGCGTAGGGACGGCAGCGGACAGGGCGCAGTCTGCGGAAGGGAGGCACGCGCAGACTCACGGGGGTGTGTGTGCAGGGCAGCGCACATCGCAAGCACCAAACACAGCATATAACAGTGCACTCGGCGCAGACCAGGGGAACAGCTACAAGCGGTCCTGCAGGTAGAATGCGCGGAGGTGCAACACGTTATAACATATACAGCAAGCAGTGTAACCATGGAACAGAATGCCTAAGGCATGAGGCGGTAGTGGAGACCCGGGTGCATACGTGGGTGGGTGCGTGCCTCAAGTGCGGGGCGCATCCCTCAAGAGAAGGCAGGAGCCGGTAAGACTGTATCACGAGTGTATGGCGCCAAACATGGCTTCACAAATAACATAGCATGGAACAGTGCAGAGGAGCCATAGCATACACAAGGAGTACAAGACTAAGTCCCCTTGGGCGTGGGAACAGGTCGCAGTAGAACACCAATACGACACCCAATGCCACGTCAAATAGAGCAAGTGCGAGCATGCGAGCGTAGAAAGGGTATAATGAGGACAACGGTGAGCACAGACCCAGGGAGGAAAAAAGAAAAAAAAAAAAAAAAAAAAAAAAAAAAAAACCAACAAGGGGAGCGTCAGATAGCAAGTGTGTAAGGGCGACCTGGGACAATATATACAGTAAACAATGCAACCTCGAAACAGAGTGACTAAGGCATGAGGCGTCTGCTGAACCCCGTACTCCTGGGAGCGAGGGAGTGTATGTGCGGATGAGAGTGCGCCTTGTGAGCAGGGCGCCGTGCAGGGCAGCGCGTCACACGAGAGAGTGCACGAGCCGGCGAAACCACACCACGAGTGCAAGGCGCCAAGCGCGGCGTCGCACAGAACACAGCATTGAACAGTGCAGAGGAGCCGTAACAAAGGCCAACAGCGACCATCAGACTAAATCCCCGGTCGCAGCAGAATACGGAGGTACAACGGTAAGATAGAGTATGTATGAGCGCGTGCGCGCAGGAGGGGCATAAGGAGGACACCGCGGAGCACTGACCCCTGCGGAGGAGAGAAAAATAAATAAATAAAGAAATAAAGTGGGGCTGTGTGCAGCATGCGTGTAAGGGCGTCGAGGGACGATATATACAGTAAACAGTGCGACCTCGTAACAGGATGACTAAGGCATGAGGTGACCGCGGAACCCCGCATTCCTGTGAACGAGGGGGTGCACGTGGGAAGAAGTGCGCGCCTCGGGAGCAAGGCGTTGAGCAGGGCAGCACAGCACACGGGAGAAAGCATGAGCAGACGAGACCGCACCATGATTGCCGGCGCTAGGCTCGGCATCGCACAAAACACAGCATTGAACAGCGCATAGGAACCGTAACATGTACACACAGTGAGTACCGGACTAAAACTCAAAAAAAAAAAAAAACCCCAAGTGGAGTTTCAGATAGCAAGCGTGTAAGGGCGACCTGGGACAACATATACAGTAAACAGTGCAACCCCGTAACAGAACGACTAAGGCATGTGTGAACTAAGTGTTGTCAGGTGTGAGTGGAAAGTGTGCAGGGCGACGACGCGGAATAGTGCAGGCCCCAACGAGGGGACGTAGCCACAGAGTCACATCGCAACAAGCGCACTGTGTGCCGGTAGGGACAGAGCCAAACCCCACAGGCACGAAAAAAAAAAAAAAATTATAATTATAAGTACGTTATAGTATGCCCCGCAATAGCGAGTGCGTAGCGCAGTGAGATGCAAACACAAACCCCCGCAGAGGGGAATGGCAAACGCTGAAGTCCACTAGGGTGTAAAGATACCTCCAGGCCCAAGTAATGATCGGGCAGCTGCGGCGTGCGGCAGGCGGCAATGTCCCAGGAGAATCCGTCACTCCTCAGCGTCTCTCAAGCGGGAGTGGTCCCCGCTCGGGCGATCCGATGGGCGTCGGGAACGTGAAGCGCGGCGGGGTCGAGACAGGAGCGGAGGTCGAGAAGGTGCTACAGTCGGTTCCAGGCCCGCCATGGACCAGTCGGGAATGTTAAGCGTAGGCAGTCGCAGGGCAGTCAGGACCCCAGGGAGCTCATGGTAGTGGCGAAGGGTGATGTTGGTAGCACCTTGGCGGATCACGAGGGCGAAAGGGTAGCCCCAGCGGTATGGGATGCGCAGCCGTTGGAGTTCAGACGTCAGGGGCCGTAGAATCCTGCGGGTCTGTAGAGTGAGGTCCGACAGGTCGTGGTAGAAAGAGATCTGGCGATCTTGGAGGGACCACGTGCCGACTTCCCGGGCCCGTGCCATGATGGCTTCCTTCAGCGGAAAATCCGTGAAGTGGCAGATGATGTCTCGGGGCGGGTCAGCATGAGTACCTCGGGGCCGGAGGGCTCGGTGCATCCGGTCCATTACCCTGGGGGCCTCGATCCGGCGGCCCATGAGGTCAGAGAGCAGGCGGGTTAGGAGGGCAGGCAGGTCTTCAGAGGCCTCGGTTTCGGGCACCCCTCTGATCCGGATGTTCTGCCTGCGGCCCCTATTCTCCACGTCTTCAAGGCGGCGGCGAAGGGCGCCAAGGTAGAGATGATGTTGGTCAGTGGTGTGTTGGGTTTGCTGGAGGATGTGGTGCTGAGTCGCGGAGGATGTCTCCAGGGTCACCACTCTGCGTTCCAGGGCCGTAAAGTCGGCGCGCAGCGTAGCCACTTCGTCTCTGACCACCTGCTTCAGTTCCAGTATGAGGGTGGAAAAGTCTGACTTCCAGGGGGCCGACGAGAAGAGCTGCAACACCTCCGGTGGAGGAGAAGGCTGAGAGATAGCGGGAACCGGCGGATCCTCGTCTCGGGAGGGTGAGCCAGGAGAGGAGCCGGCCTCGTGGTCGGCCGGGTCCTGGGAGGAGAGGTCGGCCGGGGTCCGGAAATATTCCCGTAGGGAAGAGGAGGCAGGTTGGGATCGGTGCCGGGAGTGGACGGATCCGAGGTAGGCTTTCTCGAGCGGCCCATCGTCGGGGTAGCAGGTGTGTGCTGGTTAAAACGACGAGCGGTGGCGGAGCAGAAGGTTTAAGCAGCCATCTTCCCCGGCAGCCGGACACGCCCCCCATCAATGCACCTTTTTTAGCTACACCTTAAATGAAAGAGAAATACAGTGAGAAGTTGCAGCTCACTATAGTAAAATGGATTGTAAAATTCGGGATTAGGTGAAAGACAGATCTGCTGCATTCCAGATTTTCTCTTAGAAATATACGAGATCTTGGCATATTTCACATATATACTGCTGACTCCTTAAGGGTTACTTTTAAATAGAGCTAGATCCATGCATTTCCCTATCAATATAACCGTTTTTTAAAAATATTTTACATGCATTCAGCAGGATAACTTTTATGCTGTTCCATGCATAGATCATATTAATACAGCCCAATCCTTGCATGTTTCACATCTACACAACCGGATCAAGGCTTATTTCACATCTACACAGCTGGATCCATGCTTATTCCACATGTATACAGCTGGACCCACACTTTCTTCACCTTTATTTTAAATAAATAAATCCAAATCCAAGATATTTCACACCAATACATCCAGAGGCATGCATAGTATAGATGGATATTCACTATTAATAGGTTGCTGGAGAAGTTAACCCCTAACTTTTAAAATGTAACATGTATTGAGCTACAACTATAAATGAATACACGTTAATCACATAAAAATACATTTTATCTCTCCCTGGCCGCCACCTGGACAAGGCATAATTGTATCCCCAGTGATTGCTAGTTAGTCGGTCAGAGTTGAAGCTACAGACCCTATAACCTCAGGTGCAGACTACTGTCCAACCATCCTGTATAACTACCCCTGTGTATGTATTCATCTGCAACTTAACGCTGTATCTTATGACTGTTGTAGCTTCGATTTTCCAGGCTAGGCTTAACTCCCCATCAACCCCAATAATGACACCACACATCATTGAATATGGATAAGAAAAGGCCACAGCCAATTTTATTTATTAGAGTCATTGTCACGCCAAAACCTAGTGTGTTAACATGGAGCGTTAACAAGGACAATGACACAAAACACAAACATGTAAATATATACAATAAACACAATGAACACACCAAGCTTGCCAAGTAATCCAGGTACCATAACCAAATACCACTTAAGGAAGGGACATACCCAGATGCCTCGACCCTGACCTGAGGTTCCCAGCACTGACAGCCAAGAACCTCCCACCAGATGTTACCAACCATTCACTTACCACCACATTAACCCCCCTGGATACCTGGCAAGCTGCCGCCCCACAGACTGTGACAAAATGACACAAACCAACAAACGATCTAAAAGGGTAGGGAGGGTGGCACACGCAACCAGGTAAGCTAACCACAAGAATGGCTCCTGAGCCCGGGAAAACAGCCACTTATATAATCTTCCCCCAACTCCACCCCCGAAATTCCCGCCAAAAAGCCTACCTCTCCTCCGCACAACAGTCAGGGCCCACTATAGCAAATGCTGGCCCCCCTGTGGGCATCATTCTCAACCTAAACCCTGTCTAATACCATGTTTACTCCATTATAAGATGACCATGATTATAAGACAACCCCCCCAAATTTAAATATTAATTTAGGAAACAAAGAAATAGCCTAAATATAAGACTACCTTATAGGAAAAAAGTTTTACTAGTGAATATTATTTCTCAAGCAAACTATTTTTTCATATTTAATAAAAAACTATGATTGAGAAAAATGCATTTGTAGTTTTTATTTTATTTTATTTGCCAACCTGCCCCCCAGTTATGCACATCTGCCCACAGTTATTCACATCTGCCCCCAGGTTTGCCACTCTACCCCAGATATACCTTATACTCCCTTATATGCCTTATACCCATTAAATGCTTTATACCCCCTATATTCCACTCTGCCTCTCAGATAAGCCACCCTGCCCATGTAAGCCTCATACCCCAATATGTCACTCTGCCCCCCAGATATACTTTATGCACTCCTATATGCCACTCTTCACCACCCCCCAGACTTACCAATGCATCCCCTGGCTTGTCCCCAGTGCTCCAGACTCCCTGGTGTCTCTTGAGGCAGCCGTTGGACATCTGTGAGATGCGCGTAGACAACCTCTGCCCAGCACTTCCGCTTGGCTTCTATGACTGAGTACCAGAAGGTCATGTCACACTGGGCACTCTGTTCTGGAAGCCCGAGCAGAAGTGCCGGGCAGAAGCTAAGGATGTCTGTGTGCATGGCAGAGACTTTCACTGGCTGGCAGAGAGGAGGATCCAGGTCCCCAGCAGCGCTGGGAGGGATCCTCCTTTCTGCCAGCTGGTGAACGTCTGCACGCAACCTCCACTACTGCCAGGCACTTCTTGCCTCCTGATGCCGCCGGGAGGAGGACCGGTCACGGTTCACGAACAGCAGTTCCCCGAGCTTAAGTTCTTCCCTGTCCTCCGGTCGTCGGTCTGCCTCTCGGGCACGCTGCGTGCTGCTGGGGAATTGATGGACAACGGGGGGGGTTTGGGTTATTGTCGGGGAGGGGCTTGTGAAGTGGCGCCAGATTTAAAAAGCCGGTTGTGCTTCTCACAGGCCCCCTTTTGTGGTTTACTGTTAGTGTATTGCTATTCTTGCTGTCCCTTATTGTGTTTTGACCCTTGCTTGCCTGGCATTCCTGTGCTCCACGATTTGGTACCGTTGCCTGTGACTTCTGTTTACCGAACCGGCTCGTCTGACTACCCGCTTAGTGAATCTGACCCCTGGCTCGTCTGACTACCCGCTTAATGAATCTGACCCCTGGCTCGTCTGACCCGCCTGACCCCTGGCTCGTCTGACTACCTGTATCATGTACCTGACCCCTGGCTCGTCTGACTACCTGCATCGTGTTCCTGTTGTGTGCTGCTTTTGCTCAGTGCCTATCTCCGGCTGGCGGGAGGTTTTCCACTGTTGGGATCATCTAAGTCCTGGACTACTGTTGCCGGGAGCTCCTTTCTCAACAGTAGTAGCTTGGGCAGAAGAACTTCTGCGGTGAAGACCTCCCTTAGAGACCAGCGTAATAGCGACACTTCTGCTAGGGCTTCTATGGTGGAGCACCAGAAGGTCATGTCACGCCAGCGCTAGGTCATAGAAGCTCCAGAGGAAGTGTAGGCAGCAGCTGAGATTGCCAGAGAGTAGGATCCAGGTCCCCTTTATTTGAGGTCCAATGATAAAAAGACCTTGAATATACGACGAGGGATATTTTTCAGATAAAAGCACCTTGTTGTATGTTCAAAAAATTGACTAAATCCAATAGAATTAACCCCGCTTGTGTTTTACTGTAGTTATCCCTACATTATCGTCAAGGGATTTCTCACTATCAATATCGACTAATTGGTCATTGGTTCCATGTGTTTTTCACATAAAAGCATATAATATCTTAAGAGCAGCTAGGAAGCCAGCCAAGTCAGAATTTACCACTCCCTTTTAATATGGTTAGAGAATTACAAATGGAGCTTAATAATATTTCCCTGGTTTGGGGTATTGTTCTTGCATCCCTACCTTTCTGGGTCTGGAATATTACATTTATTCTGTTATACAGCATGTGCAGTTTATGTTTTTTGTTGTTACTATGTGTAGTTAGTTCTGCAAGGGTTTTACTGAGAATTCTTCTCTGGTTGATAATTTCGACTTTATCTTGTTATACAATGACCGTAGAAGGACGGTCTTTTATCTGATAAAGACTCCTGATGAAATTGAAGGGTTGTCTTTTGTTAGGAGTTACCATATTGGTCCGGTGATACAGATGCAAAATAACAGAATAGTGGAGAATGTTTTAAAACATTTTTTATTGGACTAAAAATACCTTTAAGTTATTAAATGAGCTCTGGATTCACACAGAGATCTTTCATCTCTAGTAAGGTCCAAGATCTAATCTCCTAGTTACAGTATCTCACAAAAGTGAGTACACCCCTCACATTTTTGTAAATATTTTATTATATCTTTTCATGTGACAGCACATTGAAGACTCTGCTACCATGTAAAGTAGAGTGTACAGCCTGTATTACAATGTAAATTTGATGTCCCCTCAAAATAACTCAACACAGAGCCATTAATGTCTAAACCTTGGCAACAAAAGTGAGTACATACCTACGTGGAACTCCTCTAACACTCCTCCATGACAACATCACAGTGCTGGTCGGTGTTACAGATCTTGCTCTCGCCAACCTTCTGTTTAAGATTACCCCACAGATGCTCAATGGGGTTTAGGTCTGAAGACATGCTTGGCCAGTCCATCACCTTTACCCTCAGCTTCTTTAGCAGGGCAATGGTCATCTTGTAGGTGTGTTTGGGGTCGTTATCATGTTGGAATACTGCTCTGCGGCCCAGTCTCTAAAGGATGGGGATCATGCTCTGCTTCAGTATGTCACAGTACATGTTAGCATTCATGGTTCCCGCAATGAAGTGTAGCACCCAGTGCCGGCAGCACTCATGCTGGCCCAGACCATGAAACTCCCACCACCATGCTTGACTGTAACCAAGACTCACTTGTCTTTGTATGCCTCACCTGGTTGCCGCCAAACACGCTTGACACCATCTGAACCCAATAAGTTTATCTTGGTCTCATCAGACCACAGGACATGGTCCCAGTAATCCATGTCCTTAGTCTGCTTGTCTTCAGCAAACTGTTTGTGGGCTTTCTTGTGCATCATCTTAAGAGACTTCCTTCTGGGACGTCCATGCAGACCAATTTGATGCAGCTTGCGGTGCATGGTCTGACCCTCCACCCCTTCAACCTATGCAGCAATGCTGGCAACACTCATCCGTCTATTTTCCAAAGACAACCTCTGGAAAGGAACGCTGAGCACATGCACTCAACTTCTTTGGTCCAGCATGCCGATGCCTGTTCTGTGTGGAACCTGTCCTGTGTAACCGCTGTATGGTCTTGCCCACCGTGCTGCAGCTCAGTTTCAGGGTCTGGCAATCTTCTTATAGCCTAGGCCATCTTTATGTAGAGCAACAATTCTTTTTTTCAGATCTTCTGAGAGTTCTATGAGGTGCCGTGTTAAATTTCCACATATAAAGTCACTCAGCACTTGATTCGATAAAGACAGTAAGGTCAAAACATTGCCCTTGTTGTTGAATTAAGCACACCTCACTTAACTAATGAAGTGCTGAGTGACTTTATTTGTGATATTTTGGGGTGCTGGTGGAGCCCAGTTCGAGCACCAGAAATATTGGAGTGCTGTTCTACTATTTCTTCATTGGTGTATGTTGAACTTCTAGTGACCAGTATGAGAGAGTGTGGGAGCGATAACATGAAATTTAAGACACCTGCTCCCCATTCACACCTGAGACCTTGTAACACTAACAATTCACTCACTACTTTACATTGCAGCAGAGTGTCATTTCTTCAGTGTTGTCACATGAAATAAATAGATATAATAAAATATCTACAAAAATGTGAGGGGTGTACTCACTTTTGTGAGATACTGTATAACAGATTTTTTTTCACTTTTTAGACGTCAACCAATTGGTTGATGCCAGAGGAGGCCACTGCTGGCGACCAATAGAGTCGCTCATACAGACTTTTAAAATCCTAATGCCGTAACTTGGCCGGCAGAGACCGCTGGTCTTCCCGCTCAAAGATTTGAGTCCACATGAAGGACCAATAAAGTCGCTTGTACGGACCATTAACTGTTGGAGCAGGGAGACCAGTGGTCTCTGCCGGACAAGTTGCAGGACTAGGATTTTAAAAGTCTGTACGAGCGAATCTATTGGTCGCCAGCAGGGGACTTGTCTGCCATCAACCAATGAAGTACAGGTGTACTTTATTGGTTGATGGCAGAGGAGGCCCCATGCAGGTGACCAATAGAGTTGCTTGTACAGACATTGAAAATCATGGCGCCAAAGCTGCTTCGTAGTCTGTACTGCATTAACACCGTATTAACCCCTTCTAAAAAAAACAAGGAAAAAAAACAACATGGAGAAGGGACACGAATATTGTCCAGAACCGAACACAGGAACGGCCGAATATTCGCGGAATACGAAGACGAACTTGGCCGGCTGCCAAGTCTAATACTTACTTATGTACATGTCCTTGCTACACATGTACACTTGTACAAACACATTCATGCTACTCTACCCTCACATACACATACATACATCTGTACTTACTCAATTTTCTTTACAGAACACAGTATCTCAAGACTTATAATATTTTTATAGTTTTATTAACTATGATACTATAATATAGTTGTATATGCTCCAGCGCTGTCATGCATTAATGGGTGCCCTTTAAGTCACTTTTTGTGGTGTGCTCTTTGTTTGCAGCTTTTAACAGACTCACATCTGTGTTTATCTCTCGCAGGACCTGATGACATGAGATGAATTTCCTTGACGGCTTTTGTTCTGGAAAGACGGGCCCGTGGTTTCGGCAGCACCAGGGCAACATTTGGTTTTCTGGAATAAATGATTGATGGTTAGTAACTTATATGCGTGAAACTTTGTGTATATGCAGCATTTTTTTCATTATCAAATTAATATTCCAAGTAGAGGGATAGCAAAGGATGTCTTAAAGGACCAGTGTATGGAAGAGGTGACAATATCACGTTATATTAACTTAACCCAAGTGTAGAGTAAAGTGAGTAAACAGTCAGTAGAAACTTGAAACAGGGTAAAACATTTACAGCACAAATTATGTCATTTGGAGCGTTTCTGCAGATACAAGAAAATCTGAGATGCATATCTGGTAAAGGGTCAGTCAAGTAATGTCACATTATTGGAAATTTTTAAAACCAAAATCAAAATTATAAATTACATGTGAAGAACAGCACTTACTCTGATGCAGTGTGAGGCTCCTTCATTGTTGGAATCGTTGTGGTCCTTTGAGCTGGCACCTTAGGTCGACGAGGTGGTAATTTTGGCTTGAAAGGCAAGTAGTGTGGGCTTCTGCAAATTATGGATGAAGATTTGGAGTTGTAAAAAGGCAAATGTTGTGTCTCACAGTTGTAATTGTAAGAAGTAGGGAAAAATAGCTATAAAGTTTTGTGTTTTATGTTTTGCACTAAATTTACCTTTTGTTCTCCTGGTGCAGGCTTGCACTCCCTCTGAAGATGGCTGCTCCAAACAGGTTTTTAGTGGGAGACACCTCTATCAGCACAGGGGGGACCAGTGGACGTTCAGCACCAAACTGAACATGAGGCGGGATCAAGGGGCTGTACAAACAAACAAACATCAAAGCCATGACAGAAAAACCAGGTAAAGCACTCTTTTAAGATCTTAATTTTATTTAGTTGAGTGTTTTAAACAATGTTGTGTCTGTTAAATGGTTAAATGGTCTTTGCTCAAAGTACTTACCCAGGAAACCGGGCAAGAAGTTTGTCCCAAGGAATGGATGTAACTAGCCTTCTTCTAATCTCTTTCTTGCCAGTTTTGTTGTGAAACACACAATCATACAGTTTTCCTGGGCTCTGTGAGTCTTGATTGCTTGTTAGGAAACTAAATGAGAGAAGAAGAAAAATGAGCATTTGCTTGATAAAACCTATCTTTAAAAACTATACCATACGTTTGGGTGTAACTTAACATCAGAGAGAGAGAAACATAGAAAACAAGATTTGATGCATTCTTGAAAAGAACAGACAGGTGGTATGCAGTTGGATAACTGATGTTATTTAAGATTAAAAATTCTAGATTGTATAGGGCAGGAAGGGAACCCTGTGATGATTATTAGTGAACATAATTAGTTACTCAAAAGCATCTCATATTTATCTACAACGCTGTGGAAAATGATGGACCTATATAAAACAATAAATCATAATATATAACTTCTCATTTACCTGGCTGAAGAAGGTTGAAAAGATGTTTCTTTCTGTTGGTATTTAAAGTGCCGTTTCGCATATCTCCTTATAATCACATTAGGTTGTCTTGGAATAAAGCGCCTGATTAACCAGTATACTAATAGAAAAAAAATTAAGAAAGCGTTCTCCATTTTCACAAACGTTTAGTAGCTGCAAAACAACTCTCTATCCTTCTGCAAAGTATGCAACTGAGGCTCAGGTGTCTGTGTTTGAGCAGACACACATGTGACATCACAGAAGCATATGAAAGGTTCCATATAGCAAATATATTGGGATGTGATATGTGCAAGAGAAGTTAAGTGATTTATCTGTGAATATCAAGGGGGAAAAAAGAAAACAACAACCAATATATATTCATGTACACATAGGTGGAGTCCATAACTTGAGAGCCAGGGCTGCCATCAGACTTCTACCTGTAACAACGCCTCTCCTGCCTGCATGGATCCCCATCGCTGACCGCTGAGCCGCAGGGGTGGATAGCGCGGGTGTTCTTAAGACGGACACAGGTTCTGATTGGATAACCCAGGCTGTTTATTATTAGTTATTTTGCCATCCGATTGTCTATCTGTGTCAACAGGTAACACAGCAAAAGTTACATTTAAATCCACTTAACCATAAATGTAAATGAATTGACATCAATCCTTATTTTATAAATCTTAATTAGTATTTATGAAAAATATTATTGCGTTTACAACAATGAGACAAACAATCTGAAGAAGTGGTGTTAGGTTTGCCCTGTCTATGTCTGCAATAAATGGATCAGATTAAAACATTGTGACTCTTTTTTCTGCTTTGTGTTTCACATGGAGTCTTTGAGCGAAACCCGGGAGTTCCCAGATATGCTGATCTGTGATATTATTGTCTTACTGTATTTTTGCAGCACTTCTTACAGTGCGTACATTCAAAGAGTCTGCCAAGACGAGAACTTACAGACTAAGACTAATTATATATTGTTGTTTTTCCTTGGGACTTGAAACTGTATTCATGTATGGATGACATTATTCTTTAGGAAAAATACTTTAAAAGCCCACCATTTAAATTGTTATTCCAAACCAATAATGTCTTCCAATATGTTTTTAAGAATTGCATGTTTTCACAGTTTTACGTGTATACTGTTCACAGCTAGCTGAACAGGGAAAATACCTAAATACATTCAGTAACCTGTCCTTATTAACCACTCTATGTGCCTGGGATTTTTATTTACATTTTGGTTCATAACCCCTACTTAACTTTAGATATTAGCTGCTAGCCTCTGTCAAATCAGGGATACACCGGGACAGCATAAGGGGTCAGGGTCGGCCTTAGGGGTGTGCGACCTGTGTGGCCGCACAGGGCGCCATGTTTAAATTAAAACATTGGGGGGGGGTTTACTTTATTTAACATCCTCCATGTTACATAAAGTTTTTTTAACTTTATTTAACATGAAGGATGTTAAATAAAGTCAATACAAAACCCCCCCGTTGTTTTCATTTAAGTCCCGGGCAGGGGCCCCGAGCAGTTGCTCGTGAAGTTTTCTGCAACTGCTCGGCGCCCCTCACAGTGACTCAGTCGCGGTGTCGGGGTTTCATGCTAAGCGCCGGAATATTCCGGTGCTCAGCTTTGTAGCGCGCACCGCGGGAAGACGGACGCCTCCCGCTCCCACCGCAGGACTCAACAAGGTAAGTAAGGATAATGAGAAGTAGGGAGAGGGGGTAGATAGTGAGAAGGGGTAGAGGGGGGCAGTGAGAAGGGATAGGGGGGCAGAGGGGTGGAAGGTAGTGAGAAAGGGCAGAGGGGGGAAGGCAGTGAGAAGGAGCAGGGGGGCAGTGAGAAGGGGCAGAGGAGGGGAAGGCAGTGAGAAGGGGCAGAGGTGGTAGATAGCGATAAAGGGGGAGAGGGGATAGATAGTGAGAAAGGGGAGTTTTGTTACAATATTTTTTCCTGGCTTTTTTTGGGATGGGGGGGCACCAAAGGAGTAGTCCGCACAGGGCGCCAGAACACCTAAGGCCGGCTCTGTAAGGGGTTAAGGCTATAACTTCCTTTTCTGTGTATTGCGTGTGTAGCTTGCAGGGAACAACTAATAATTCAGAGATAATGACGGAAAATCCTTTTTATTTTTATAAATGTAAGCAGTTGATGTGGAAGGAGGAGGTAGGTGGCATCTTTATACTGATGTTTTTACCTAGGAGTGAAATGCACCCCATTTATTTGTAATGACCCATTTAGTGTATGTAGGCCAACATGTCTGCTCTGTACTATATTTATTTGGTGCATGCATTCCCTTTATAGCTAATAATATGTTTAGTTGCACATGGTGTAGGTTCATTGCAGTTCCGTGGTATTTAAGGGATGTATCCTTTTGTGATCAGTAGGCTGCTGTGAACTTGGGTGACGAGTGCATTGCATCAAAGTTATGCTTGGGACCGGTGAAAACATATTTGCCAGTGCATTTTAGTATTTATGCAATCACTGGCTAAATAGGGGGGGGGAGAAAACTACAACAAATATATATATTCATGTACACATAGGTCCCTCCTCTACCTACATTGTACCCCCATCGCTGAGCCGCAGATGTGGACAGACACAGGTTCTCATTGGTTTCTGATTGGATAACACAGGACCAAAACACAGGACCAACACCTGAACAGTGCCATATTTATATCCAAACAGCTAAACAGTGCCATGTTGCTTACCAAACAGCTAAACAATGCCATCTTTACACCCACACAGCTAAAAAGTGACATCTTTGTCCCCAGTGTCATCTTGTTCCCCAAATAGCTAAACAGTGTCATGTTTGTCAACAGTTTAACAGGTTTGTCCCAAGATTCCCAGTGCCACCTTTCTCACTGAACTGCTTTCCATAGTCATCTTTGTCCCCAGTTTCCCATAACCATATTTGTCACTGTCATGTATCTGGCTAGTCTGACGTCAGCAGTAACGCAACCCGGAAGGGAATGCTCGATCGCGCAATAAGCGTTTAAAAATGTAACATTTTTCGGGCGTTCGTGTGTCCGGCAGGAGGTACAGGTACGTCCATAGGGACTGAAGGGGTTAATTATGTTTTTGTCTTCTGCAGCTTATGTTTACACCATCAATGCACCTTTTTTTAGCTACACCTTAAATGAAAGAGAAATACAGTGAGAAGTTGCAGCTCACTATAGTAAAAATGGATTGTAAAATTCGGGATTAGGTGAAAGACAGATCTGCTGCATTCCAGATTTTCTCTTAGAAATATACGAGATCTTTGCATATTTCACATATATACTGCTGACTCCTTAAGGGTTACTTTTAAAAAGAGCTAGATCCATGCATTTCGCTATCAATATAACCTTTTTTTTTAAATGTTTTACATGCATTCAGCAGGATAACTTTTATGCTGTTCCATGCATAGATCATATTAATACAGCCCAATCCTTGCATGTTTCACATCTACACAACCGGATCAAGGCTTATTTCACATCTACACAGCTGGATCCATGCTTATTCCACATGTATACAGCTGGACCCACACTTTCTTCACCTTTATTTTAAATAAATAAATCCAAATCCAAGATATTTCACATCAATACATCCAGAGGCATGCATAGTATAGATGGATATTCACTATTAATAGGTTGCTGGAGAAGTTAACCCCTAACTTTTAAAAAGTAACATGTATTGAGCTACAACTAAAAATGAATACACGTTAATCACATAAAAATACATTTTATCTCTCCCTGGCCGCCACCTGGACAAGGCATAATTGTATCCCCAGTGATTGCTAGTTAGTCGGTCAGAGTTGCAGCTACAGACCCTATAACCTCAGGTGCAGACTACTGTCCAACCATCCTGTATAACTACCCCTGTGTATGTATTCATCTGCAACTTAACGCTGTATCTTATGACTGTTGTAGCTTCGATTTTCCAGGCTAGGCTTAACTCCCCATTAACCCCAATTATGACACCACACACCATTGAATATGGATAAGAAAAGGCCACAGCCAATTTTATTTATTAGAGTCATTGTCACGCCAAAACCTAGTGTGTTAACATGGAGCGTTAACAAGGACAATGACACAAAACACAAACATGTAAATATATACAATAAACACAATGAACACACCAAGCTTGCCAAGTAATCCAGGTACCATAACCAAATACCACTTAAGGAAGGGACATACCCAGATGCCTCGACCCTGACCTGAGGTTCCCAGCACTGACAGCCAAGAACCTCCCACCAGATGTTACCAACCATTCACTTACCACCACATTAACCCCCCTGGATACCTGGCAAGCTGCCGCCCCACAGACTGTGACAAAATGACACAAACCAACAAACGATCTAAAAGGGTAGGGAGGGTGGCACACGCAACCAGGTAAGCTAACCACAAGAATGGCTCCTGAGCCCGGGAAAACAGCCACTTATATAATCTTCCCCCAACTCCACCCCCGAAATTCCCGCCAAAAAGCCTACCTCTCCTCCGCACAACAGTCAGGGCCCACTATAGCAAATGCTGGCCCCCCTGTGGGCATCATTCTCAACCTAAACCCTGTCTAATACCATGTTTACTCCATTATAAGATGACCATGATTATGAGACAACCCCCCCAAATTTAAATATTAATTTAGGAAACAAAGAAATAGCCTAAATATAAGACTACCTTATAGGAAAAAAGTTTTACTAGTGAATATTATTTCTCAAGCAAACTATTTTTTCATATTTAATAAAAAACTATGATTGAGAAAAATGCATTTGTAGTTTTTATTTTATTTTATTTGCCAACCTGCCCCCCAGTTATGCACATCTGCCCACAGTTATTCACATCTGCCCCCAGGTTTGCCACTCTACCCCAGATATACCTTATACTCCCTTATATGCCTTATACCCATTAAATGCTTTATACCCCCTATATTCCACTCTGCCTCTCAGATAAGCCACCCTGCCCATGTAAGCCTCATACCCCAATATGTCACTCTGCCCCCCAGATATACTTTATGCACTCCTATATGCCACTCTTCACCACCCCCCAGACTTACCAATGCATCCCCTGGCTTGTCCCCAGTGCTCCAGACTCCCTGGTGTCTCTTGAGGCAGCCGTTGGACATCTGTGAGATGCGCGTAGACAACCTCTGCCCAGCACTTCCGCTTGGCTTCTATGACTGAGTACCAGAAGGTCATGTCACACTGGGCACTCTGTTCTGGAAGCCCGAGCAGAAGTGCCGGGCAGAAGCTAAGGATGTCTGTGTGCATGGCAGAGACTTTCACTGGCTGGCAGAGAGGAGGATCCAGGTCCCCAGCAGCGCTGGGAGGGATCCTCCTTTCTGCCAGCTGGTGAACGTCTGCACGCAACCTCCACTACTGCCAGGCACTTCTTGCCTCCTGATGCCGCCGGGAGGAGGACCGGTCACGGTTCACGAACAGCAGTTCCCCGAGCTTAAGTTCTTCCCTGTCCTCCGGTCGTCGGTCTGCCTCTCGGGCACGCTGCGTGCTGCTGGGGAATTGATGGACAACGGGGGGGGG
>VKOC01049361.1:0-15459 GCA_009364415.1 Spea multiplicata
GCACTTGTAATGTTCAATGCCACGATGGGAATATTTTGGTCCACGGCTTTGTTGTGCTTCTGCAGCTGTCCTTTCTCCTTGGTGTTCTTTCTTAAATTTCTCCTTGCTTTACTGTTTTTTTGGCACGCAACCATACTGTTATGGACATAGTGTTTGTGCACGGTGCTTGCTGGAACTTGGACCACTGTCCACCCTGAGAAGTATGCACCTCTACCTTCCTATCTAGGGACTACAAAAAGATCTGAGTGTGTATTCGCGGCCTACCATTCTGTACTCTCGATTACGGGCGTGGGTTTCCCCCATGCTTGCTCAACTAACCAAAGCTAAGTATATTCTTTTGACATAATAAATCACATTTAATTGCATGAACACTTCTGGTGTTATGTTATTTGGGGATCTGAACTAGTTTTCTGACATATGGTATTTTCCTGTCGGCTTACAAATGGAAAATAGGGTTTAGCTATTTATAAATTTATAACAAAACAGGTGTTCCAAGTTTTTTTTTACCAAATGTTTTGATCAATTGAATCAGAAAACATGATTAGTGGAATCTTTAATTTTCTTTTTTCCGCCTTAATGCTTTATTCCCCACACTTGCCTCCATTTATTCCCATACTCATATACTACAGTATTTATCCATAAAAATATATATAATATGAAGAAGGCATTGTTAGCAAATGTTTATATATACATTATTATTATTATGTTATATTATTGTTTTATATAGTGCCATCATATTCCATAGTGCCGTACAATGGGTAAACATGACATAACACAGTAAATAAGAATTAAACTTATAGAAAGAAAAGGTACGGAGGGCCCTGTTCAAATGAACTTACAATCTAGAAGGAGTTTGGGTATATTACACAAGAAGTAAAAGTGCCACTATAGAGATGGAACAGCCACACTAGTATAAGTATTGTCCAAAGGCAGGGGTAAGGGGCTAGGAAAGGTGAGCTAATGAAAGTTGGGAGGAAGGGCCTTAACGCATAGGTTTGTAGGCATGCCTAAAGAAGTAAGTCTTGAGGAGTGTTTGAAGGACCAACGGCAGGGAGAAAGATGGATGGGCTTGAGGAGAGAATACCAGAGGATAGGACAGCCCTTAAGAAGTCATGTAAGCGTGCATGAGCACTAGAAATCAGAGGAGAGGATGGAGGGAGATCATTAGATGAGCAAAGGGATCGGGTAGGAGTGTGTTTAGAGATGAGTGAGGAAATCGCTATGAAGAGCTTTGAAAGTAAAAGTCAGAATTTTGAAATTAACAAGTGTACAGGCATCCCGTGAAGAGACTGATAGAGGGGCAGGGGAGGGCTGGCAGCAAGTCTAGTCAAGTGGCCCACCGAATCAGTCCACCATCCATGCCCATCTTTTCCTGATTTTCTACACATATTGATGTAATGTAATGGGATTGGGAGTACAAAAAGTTATCATACATGAGACACCTGAAACCACAATGTAATTATTTTTTAATAAAATATGGAGCTTGAAGTGGAGTAAATAATACAAACCTTTACTTTTCCTCTCACTGATTTCTGGGCCTAGAAAGTTTTTGTCCTTTGAAGAGACTACAAATTCAGGACTACGTTTTATCTCTGGATAAGTAAAAAATAAATAGTTAAATTTATTCCTACACAAAGTAAAGTGCCAGAAAACAGATGACCAAATTGATCCTGGTGTGTGTGTGTTTGGGTGTCGGTACGGCAGAGCCTGTCCTGGTGTGTGTGTGTGTTTGGGTTTCAGTGTGGCAGAGCCTGTCCTGGTGTGTGTGTCTAAATGTTGTATGGCCAGGACAGGCTTTGCCACACTGACACCCAAACACACACCAGGACATGCTCCGACACCAACCGGACAGGCAGACTTTCACAGGGGCCCTGCTGCTTCCCTCTGTGTTACTTGCACTCTGTGCGCACGGCTGGCCAATTTATTTACATTTAGGGCAGCCTAGGGGGCAATTTTCCCCCTGGCCCAGCCCGACCCTGTAGAGGGGAAAGATGTTAGTAAAGGAACATAAGCCTGGTGTCAGTGTATATTGTGCACTGTAGAGGGTATGACGGAGACCTTAGTGGCATCTTATGTTTTTAAGATGGAGACAGCGGATATTTGAGACAGATTGGATGTAGGGGTGAATGAGAGGTCAGAGTCAAGGGTAACATCAAAGCAATCAGCGTGAGGGGACAGGGAAATGATTGCACCATTGACATTAAGGGAAACTGAATTTTATCATGGGGGGGATAAAAAGTTGGAGTGGTTTAATTTTAGCAATCTTGCAGATTATGCAGCAAAGAATAAGCTCAGTGTGGCGTTTGTCCCGGAAAGTCACCCAAAATATGACATACCAGTCTGCTCTGCAGATAAAGGAGGTCTATTGGAACAAAATGACAAAAATCCCTGTTTATCGAAATTTGTACCATTTAAGTTTTGCAACAGTAACACATTAAAATACCGTGTTTAACTCTAGGATCCACAACCTAGTAATAATACAGATGGCAGAAGAGGATGAGTTTTAGTTGTGTATTTCGTTGTAGGGACTTTTTGAGTAATGATAGTCTCTATGAATGATTGTTAGCTTCTGTAAGCTCTAGTTGGAGTTGCTTAGGAATCTGGTCCACATATATTCTATTCAACTTAAGGCTATTATCTGCTTATGATAGCCAACATTTTTAAAAGTTGTGTAATAAATGTTACATTTTAGTTATTTTCAGTTAGGCAAATAATGATGATTTTACATGTATATATAAGGATAACCTGTGTGGTCTGGTTGTTTAGATACCTAATTACCGAACCCTTTCTTCAGAGCAATTATACAGGCAAAAAAATAAAATTAAAAGTATAAAAATAAACATGGTTTAAAAATAAAAGGGGTCAAGTTAATGTCAATGAGTCATAGAGTAGATAGAAACATAATATTAATACCATATGTGTTTTTCTGCATTTTTACTTTTACGAGTCTGAAGAACATAGAAAGAAATGTTATGTCCTGACCAAGCTCGATAGTTTTCATTTAATTTTTACAAGTTTAAATTACTCTTAAAGGCATAGTAAAGCTTACTGACAAGTACTAATCAATGTATGTAAAACTGTATTTGCAAAATGTATTATGATTGAATGAAAAGTATAGTGTTCAATTATTTTAATAAATCAATAAATAATACATCGGGCCTCCCAACATTTCCAAATGAACCTGTACTCACACTCTTACCCCAGCCGGATACACCCCAACACACTAACTCCACTGCACCGTGCATACATAAACTCTCTCTTACCTTCTCACTGCTTTACTTATAGGTCTGTCTAAGTACATATGACTCCCTGTACCACATGTCTGGATGTCACATCATTTTCTGGTGGCCAGTGTATGAGACAGAGAGGACTATGTAGGTGGATCACTGAACAAAATGCCCTCCTCATGGACAGAATAATGTATTGTCGGACCAGAGATCACTGCCACCTGGGAAAGACCTCTCAAAAGCCATATAGTTAGATGGTTTGATACATACATGTGACATCCCAAATTATTTTATTATAAAATAAAAAAACATCATTGTAAAAAAGGTAAAAGCACTCTTGGCTCATGATTCTTTCTAAATATGTTTTCAAGAAAATATCAAGAAAGGTTCATATTTATAAAGATCACTTGTATATATTTTGAATCATCTATATAGTTTTAAGATTTATTTTAATGTATTGCAAATATGCTTCGTTTTGTTTTACCTGCCAACATTTTTTTTCTTAGTGTCACATAACATGTCTTTATAGCACTAATAATGATCTTTAGATTTATTTGGGCTTTTAAATGATGAGCTAAGTTTTGCTTTGGATATACGTGAAGGGTAACATTTCCCAAGTCATTTTCTCCATGGTTTCAATACAGTTTAATTGGAGCCTCTTTACATCTGTTTTGTCAGTTACAGGGGAACTGTAGCTACAGTTTCACAACCCTATTGAGCAGTCCATCACTCCACAGCAGTATCAGTCAACCTCTCAACCCTCCACCCTCATAGCACTTTCTGCCAGCCCCTTACCTCTAAACACTATCCAGCAGCCATCACTTCAAATGCCCCTGCGCACACACAAAACACTATCTGGCAGCCTTTGAGCGCCAAACACTTTTCCCATACCGGCTTTTACCACCTCAGCTTCACATGTCCACGCACTACAACTCCATACCCACCCCTCTTTTCTCTTCCTCGTCTATATAGATTGACGCCTTCCCTCTGGATCTCTGACTATATTACTGACCCACCCAATCTCTTCCTTGGCATCATCACCTAGCACCCTACCCATTCACAGGTTCTTCCCTGATATGATCTACTGTGCATCTTTCTTTTTCTCCCTTCATGTCACGCTCTGCATCCCCCAACTCTCCTTTCTCGTCTCCAACTATATGCATGCTCTCACGTACACTGGCAGATCACTGAAGTGGTGAGACCTCACCATGGGTAGGCCTTATCACAAACATCCAACCGCATGATAAGTAATAATAAAGGGGTCAACATAACTATCTTCAGAGGACAAGTAAAAGGTATAGGAAATTATGTATGCTTTTTTACTAGCAGAATGACACACAAATATATATATATTAGTATGATTATTTTGTTCATTTTTCCATATCTGTGACATCACATTGTCTTGTAAGCAAACCACAAGTCTTTTGACTGTTAAACATCATTTCAAAATCACTGCCCAGGATGATCCTGTTATCCATTGACGTGGTGAAAACCATTGCCGTCTGCATAGTCTGAGACTAATGATGTGAGTGCTATCCAGTCTACAGAAAGTTTATTTCTTTGGGTTTCAAACACGAACTATGCTGCTAAAGAAGAAGACTTGGAAGGTATGTTTTATATATATATATATAATATATATATATATATATATACACAGGTAGTAATTCCCTTACCATCCAATTAACATCAAATTCCCTATGTATTTGATAACAAAGTGAAAACGCTAACATTATCGAAAAAGGCCGAGTTAAATTTGAACATCACATGTTGCTCCTAGCTACGGGAAACTTGGTGCTTATCCCCCTTATGACCTCAGCCTCACTTGATCAAAACAGGAAATATCAGTCTTTGCCCCTTGAACTTGTTATCTGCACTAAACTCCATGATTCCCGTATAGCTGTAAAATACAGTAAAAACAAAGGTACAGACTCAACATTGTATGTCTATGAAGTATCACACTACAAGTAGGAAGTCTATTCTGCTGAAATAATATATTTTAGGTTGTTCATTATATTTACTTTCCATTACTCTCTACCTCAATTGATTTCCAAAAACTTTTTGGAAAGCCAATATCATTTTAAAAAATGTAATTAATATCAAACTGATCAAACTCTATTTTTCACAATAAAATTTTTCACAGCAATTAACTCTTTTGTCAGGCAGTCATCACCATACTTGTGAACTTACCAGGATAGGCTACGCGGAGCATTCCCTCTTCTCAGAGAGTGGTTTCATGAGGGGACGTGGCTAGCACTGTATAGAAAGAGGGCTAGCTCCAGGTAGCCTTAAGTAAGCTGGGGTGGATGGGAAAGTGGGAGGAAAGTGGTTGTGGCCAAACACCACTCTGCTTTCAGTAGAAAGAAGATAGGTGACCCAAACACCCACAGGAACAGTATGGAGAATTTCCAGTTAATGGCTACCTGGTTTTGGGTGTTTTTTTGGGGGGGGGGGTGGCGAGGGGATAAGCAAAGCAATTCCCTGTCTTTACATCAGGAAAAGTAAGCTGAGTAGTTCTGATCTGCCATCAAATTCTATGTTTCTATGTACGTGTTGGATACTTGTTTATATTAAAAGTAAGATGAAATCACAGCTTTTGTGTATTTTAGATTTGTTAGAACAAAATGGTATACATATAGCACTAATTAAAGACAGAATGTAGGAAGAAGATGGAGCGTGGGTGCTTTGGGCTCTGTGTTCTTAAAAAGATGGAATAGAAAGAGACCATGCCCTTCTAAGCTTGCATTTTTATACGCTTTTACATTATCAGTTAGGGTATAGATTCTACCATACATGGGCAAATAGTTGAATATTTCTAGTCCTATTGGACCATTCATTTACCATACCAGCATTCTGGGGCGTGACTAGAAACCACAGAGTTCTTGTGCGAAAATTGCCCAGTGGCCCCAACTTCTTTCAAATATATTTTATTAAAGTTTGCAATATACAACAATAAAATAAGGGTATAAACAGGATTAAACAGGGGAGGGAAATGGAAAGGGTAATGTAGTCTCCATCAAACATAAGTATTAATACATATCAATGATTATACCATACAGTCAAATGTAAGAACACAGTACCTCTTAGGCATATACACAAACAGAAGTATCTTGGCCCCCAACTTCAACATCTGGTCTGTACAATCATTGTCCCCAAAAAACTTATCTGTGCCTTTTTTTTTGACTCTTGCCCTCCCTTCCAACACACACTCTGGCACACATATGTAAACACACTTACACAAATTACACACACTTCCTCATACTCACTAACACACATGTACACATTCTAACACACACTCCATTTCACCCCACTTACACATCCATGCTCACACACACACACAAAATCGCACATCCATGCTCACACACACAATTACACATCTATGCTCACATACACAATTACACAACTATGCTCACACACAATTAACATCTATCCTCTCACACACACACAATTACACATCCATGCTCACACACACATACACAATTACACATCCATGCTCACACATACACAATTACACATCTATGCTCACACACAATTACATATTCATGTTAAAACACACAATTACACACCCATGCTCACATACATAAATACAAACAAATATACATATATCCCACCTCCCTCCCACCCCTGCTTACCTCCCACTTCTTCTGCAGATTTCTCTTGTGTGCGAGCAGCCATGTTTTTTTCTCTTCCAACCTGGACCCAACATACAGGGTGATCGGATGTTCCCATTTTCAAGGAACATTTGTGAGATCTGTCCCTAATATTGTCTCCAGAAATTTTCCTTGATCTTCTTTTAAACCTGAAAGTAAATGTTATTTAAATAAATGCAGAATTTTAGAAAAAAGTATGCTTTTAAGGTTAAGTAATACGAGCAATGTTTGTCACAAAAACACTCCCTAATCAACATTTAGTACTAGTGTTAATTATCTAATTGCATAAAATAATGTAAAGGGGACATTTTGAAGGTATTTATGCCATGAATATACATAGTTTTATATACAGTATATGCCCCCAAAAAGCTGATTTTTTTAGGACAAACTTGCCAGTGTTTGAGGATCTGGAATCTTTTATAACCCTTGACAGTTTTACAGCATTGGCCCTAACAGCTGCAGTCTCTTATGCAAGCCATGCTTAAAGGAATAAAAGGTCTCTTTAGAATCACTCTCATACCATTCTCTCTGCCAGCACATGAAGTGTAGCCATTCAATTTAGTCACTTCAAGTCTTTTCCTAAGGAATCCTCAGCTCACACTGGTTGATGTTTGCATAAAAATTGAAAATGTGTACTTTTATTATTTAATACATTTGTGATATAGATTTTAGTAGTTTAATGTTATGGTCCTTGCCAACAGTTTTAAATCCTAATTTAAAGAAGTCTTTGTAGCTTATCATCCTCCCCACTTAATGGCTATCATGACCAGGGCTACGGAGATACAGTGGATATAAAAAGTCTACACACCCCTGTTAAAATACCAGGTTCTTGTGATTTTAAAGAATGAGATAAAGATAAATCATGTCAGAACTTTTTCCACCTTTAACGCAAACAATTCAACTGCAAAACAACCTGAAATCTTTGAGGGGGAAACAACCTCACAATAACCTGGTTTAACATCACAAGAACCTGGCATTTTAACAGGAATGTGTAGACTTTTTATATCCACTGTGTTATTGATTAGGATAGGTCCCAGAAGCTACGGAGTTGTGGCAATTTCTAGGCCTCTTAAATTTGTGTCTGGATGGCTGACTTCGGCTAATAAAAAACTCTCAGGTCAAAACATATTTTTTTATACCTGATTAAATACTGCAGCTATATAATGCTTTGCGCATCCTTTCTGACCATTTTTAACATAAATCATTCTGTTCTTAGTAGTCTCTGAAACCTGAAGGCCTATTCATGAGTAACTGTCATAATAGCTTAGTGCCTGATTTTATTGGCAAGATATTTTAATAATCCATTTGGGACCAATTTGTCAATGGTGAGTTGTCTTTGATATACAGTAACTTTCTCACCATCTGCTTGCAGCTGATTACCACATGGGATGAACTATTAAAGTGTCGTTGGCCTGACCCTGAATACTGGGAAATACACTTTTCTTCATTTCCCTTTCGCTGAACTTAAATTACAAGTTGACGTGAACAGTAGCCAACAGATACAAAAGGATACAGGTTCACACGGATACCTCTTCCCATGATAGAAAACCCCTATCTAGTAGGTAATAGGTAATAGACATAGCACACAAGGATTAGGTCTGTTTCAGACAAATTGGCGTCTGGAGTTCCAAGGTAATACACATAGTACACAAGGATTAGGCAGAGGCATAAACTAAGAACAGTCCAACGTCAATAACTAGATAATAATGGAGGTGCCAAAGGAGTAGGAAGAAAATATAAAGTCAGTCCTGAGCCAGAAGTGTAAAACCGGAATATAATCAGCAGATGTAAACAATGAGAACAACTGTATCAGCAATGGTAATTGTAATTGAGTACACGATGAGCAACAGGTGTGTCAGGAAAAGTAAGGGTGTCAGGTGCATGACACCAGAATCGCCTGGTGGTGACAAGGGCGTCCTGTATGCAGAGTTGGTAGTTCAAATTCCAAGATCCCTGATTGATTACTATGAAGATGAGACCACTTTTCAAACTCTGCACTAGAATCATCCGTAGTGAACCAATGACAGCTCAACCAAAAAAGCATTAATACAAATTATTCATGCACATTTTCATTGTAAAGTTGCATACAAACGCACCTCTCAGAATATGTTTGGTTAACTTGCAGCAAAGCATAAATCTAGAATGAGGTTCAAAGAAATGTAAGATGTTTTTATATTATTAGGTCTGCACCACTGGGTATTCAAGTGTGTATGCATAAGGTTAAGTGTGTACATGTGTGTATATGAGGCCATGGCAGCTGCATTGTTTACTCACCTGAAATGTTGCTTATTATACTAAAATTCACTCCAGATTAAAGTGGACAAGTAATCTCTAATCCAGAACTCTACTATGTGACACGTGAAAGCCTATGCCATGAATCATTACTTTATCTATTCCCCTTTAATTATCTTGTAGTCTATTTAAATACGGTATGTATTATTCCAATTTGGAAATAATTAGCTCTTAGTTATGTTCTTTCTCTTGAGGTTGCATTTTGACATGACTGTTCACAGCTGTATGGGCTAACCCCCTAGGGAGGCTAATTTTATTATTTTTAAGCATTCCTTACTCAAATGGTAATTGCTGAGTTATGGAATTTTACATGTCTTGCTTTTGTTGTATTAATTTTTCTTAACAAAGTAAATTACAACATATAAAAGGATAAATTAACTTGATGTTAATTTAACTGTTTTCTTGAAATTCTAGTTATACTTTATAACACAACGTTTTTTGATAACTTGGATTCAAAACCTGAAGGGTGCAACGCTGACGATGATCGAGGTTAGCCCTGTAAAATATGTAGTTACATCAGGGAGAATGTCACCTTGCTCAGTATGCATTATACTTTGCCAGATAGTTGTTCTTGCAAGAGAAACTCACTGAGGTTGCCCATTCATAATTTGTGTTGAAATAGGTGAATTTAACCACAGCTCACTTGCAAATTACCACCATAGTGAATAAACCCAATATCCATCTTGTTGTGTGTTAATGGATCAGTACTTTTAGATCCTGGACTATAATCCCCAGCTAATTCATTAACTGTTACAATTTGTTTTGGTTAGTTGAGAATTCTGGGAATTGTTGTTCACCAAGAACCAAAGCACAATTTTTATAGAATCCAGCTGTGGCATATGTTTTAGAAGGCAATGCCTTTTCAGAATTGAAATAAGAAACCCTTGCTTCTGGTGTAGGCTGATATCAGGGGATTTCTAAAGATCTTGCTGTGATCAGAAACGCATACAGTTCACTTGGTTCACCAGGCACACTGAATATGGGATGATCCTCTTGCCCTTGGCATTACTGCAGTGTCAATCTAGGTTGAATTTATAAACTGGCCATCCATAAGTACTAGCCAACAAAGTGATGCCTTTTTAATAAAAGAACGTGACCATACAAAATTGCCATTGTAACAAACGGTTGAGTGGAATTCACTGAAGTAATTTACAAATGCACTTCTCTAATGTCCTGTTCTAGGTTATGCTTTTGCCTTAGTTCAACGAAAATATTTTTAGACAGCTGCCCGTGACACTCTTGGAAGAGGGTTGCCTGGATTTGAACCAGTGACCTTTTGTGGTCCTAATTTCTCCAGTCTTGACCTTGGCTAGTTCCCGTTTTTACCTGATTACTGGCCATACTGACTTTTGGTCTAATTCCTGACATCTTGTATCTCTTCATTCTATGTTGTAGTGTATTCTGGGGCATTCAGAGAGACCAATTTAGAAGACCCATTTTCTTTAAAATAAATTTAGTAGTTTCTGTCCTCAGAATTTGGTCCTTGAGAGCAAAGGATACAGGATAGGACACCCCGCTGCCGGGGATACAAAACAGGACACCCCGCTGCCGGGGATAACACGGACAGGACACGGCGCGCTGCGGGGATACAGGACCAGGCCCCCCGCTGCCGGGGATACAGGACAGGCTGACACACATAAATACAGAAACTAGCCTAGGACTGTTTGATAACTATTGGAGATTCCGTCACATCTTATGGCCATAGTATGCTTAGCCCACCACTACGCCAAAGTACTCCAATGACGGTGGGTCCTAACACTAATCCCTGCTGACAAAGATACAAAACAAACCAAACCAAACATGTAAACCAAAGACATAGCACTGAGACATACCTTTAGACTGCAGACTGAGACAAACAGAACACACTGGAGGGACACACCTTATAAAGGATACAAAGCAAAAGCAAAGAGCTGAAACAGAAGCAAGGAATGGGAGAGCAGGACAGCGCAAAAGGAAATCCAGGAATGGATTGAAGCAAAACAGAGAAATTTAAACAAGAGCGAGATATGCAGCTCCGCAGCCTTGGTAGGACGTGACATACCCGACCTGCTCGCCCGGGTCCTGACACTTGGCCAGAAATACCCTTTAAGATGCATGTCTTCAAAGAGCCTGTTTAAAGAGTGTGCTACTTCCTTTTGGCTTACTCAATGTCAGACTTATGCTTCCCTTCACTATGTTTTCAGTATTGACCTTTTGATCTACGTTCGTATACCGCATATGATCTTTTGATGATTGCAATTATCTGTCTCCTTCTGGCACTAAGTTTCTTTAACAAAAGCACCAAAGTACCAGACAGACTAGAAGGGAAAGGACAAGATTGCTCAGCACTTAAACAAGTCTGGAGGACAACAGTACGTATCTCTTTTTCCCAGGATATTAGGCTGATAAACATAAAGAACCTGACCAGCCGAGTAGAGACAATGGACCAGTTAACAAAACGTTGATGTCATTTGTGGTATCATTTGACGTCTATTTATTGCTTTAGTGCACTGAAATGTGCATAATATGCCCAGATAATCATACTCTAAAATCATCTCTTAAAACAAAATATTGTTGGCTTTCACAAACAGGTGTTGAATAAATTACAGATCCAGATCACAGATGTTGAAAGTTCACGGTTCAGTATGAAACTATCACTCTTTGCCAACTATATGTAAATATACTTTCTGAATGTAGAAATTTACCAGAAAGATAATTGTTTAGGGGAAGGTATAACTAACAAATAAAATTATTGCCCCAGTCTAGCCTTAAAACATATAGGTTTAAGCTATATTTTTTTTGAAAACCTAGCATTACTTACCATAACCTAGTTTGACTTGTTTTATTAAACCGTTATAGGTACATTCAAATTGTGTGTTTAACACCATTCGTGACCAAGGGTTCTTCTTACCCAAAAGACCAGAGTTGTCTTTCTATTTTTACCATATGTTTGTTAAACCATGATTAATTTTTTCCATGTTTGGGGACAAAGATGGCACTGCTAAGCTGTTTGGATACAAAAATTTCAGTTGTTTGGAGATAAATATGTCAGAAGCAAGCTGTTTGGGCATGAAGATGTTTGTTAAGCTGATTGGGCACACATACGGCATTGTTAAGCTGTTTGGGGACAAATATGGCACTGTTAAGCTTTTTGGGGGACAGATATATAAGAGATGGGCTGTTTGGGTACAAAGATGGCACTGTTAAGCTATTTGGGCACAAATATGGCACTGTATGTATGCAGCAAATGGTGTGTGAATGTATAGTAACAGTGGCTGCTGTTACACACATCATGCTCACATCATGGACTGACCACATGCTAATTCAACCAATTTGAACCATATATGAACTTTCTAGTATCGTTAACAAGACTTAACTTGTGGAAAATGGTTGATTTTACACTCTTCATCATTCAAATTAAAGATGATATCTTAAAATAATAAAACATTTGAAATGGTGCACGAAACAACAAAATATCCAAGCAAGTAATCTGAATCCTTGTTTAATATACAGAAAGGAAAAGACAGAGCCTAAAGAGGAGGGGTGGGACCAAAAGTGGGAGGGTGATGTTTACAGAGGAAGGGTTGGGAGAGGGGTGTGGTCTCTGTTTAATCAGGCATAGGGCAACACAAAACCTAAATACACCACTGGGTTCTTGATATACACTACTTCACTTACATGCACACTCAGTTTAACACCATACACACACTCTCAACCATCCCCTCCCTCTCCTCTTGTCCCTCCCCCTCTAGCCCTTTTCCAGCTCCATCATTGGTGCAGCTCTCCATACCTCTTGTCTTGAGCCCTGTGTGTGAGCTGCCAGTAACTACCCCAGGGCCACGTAATGAGTGTTACGTAACCCAATCCTGAAACATCTACTCAATGGTTTTGCTAGCTGTAACAGCAGCTTTAACATCCCTTAAAATAAAACAACACAAACTACTACTAAAATGCCTTAAACTGAAGCTCATTCTTTTTTATTAAGTTTTTTTAATGTATTTCATTTTTTAATGTATAATCATTTTCAGTGTATACTAATCTACAAGTGCTGAAATAAATGTAAGCTTTATAAGCGACACTCTAAATTCATGCAGACTTTATTGTCTTTGCTATCTGCAACTAACTTTTGCAAGCATAGATTCAACAATTAGATTACAATGTGGTTAATCTTGATTTCACTTTAGATAAAATAAAACCTCAAAATGTTACTCATTCTTCATCACCTGTGGCTACTGCCTTCCAGTGACTCATAGTTGCTGTGATGTTCATGTGTGCTGACGTGTCATGTGTTTTCTATGCTATTATATACCATTCATATTAATAGTTAATTTGTCACTGACTCCAGGTTTACACTGTGAATGCCGACCTTAGAAAGCAGAACTGCAAACAAATGGAAAAGTTTGGGCTAGAAATAAACTTTTTGAGAATAACCTGGCAGAGACTCCAGGTCACACCTGGCAAGTTTCCGGGTATGACCAGGGCCGGATTAAGACATTGTAGGCCCCTGGGCTACCTGTATTGTGAGGCCCCCAGTAATATCGGATTGGGCACAAGTCATACTTGAACCAGCTCTCAATGTTCTAGACTATGACACACAGTGGGTAAATTATTGATCCCTTACCTGCTTTGTTTTCACATGCAGCGTTTATAAAGTTATAGCCAGCAGGGGTTCATGATTGCAGGCAGAGCTGACACACACTTGCACTTGGTGGTGGAGACTGAGCCTGTGCTTCCTGTCTTGGACGTTGGTGGCACGCATGCGCTGATGCGTATAATGCATGCTGCGCACCGCTATGCTTGGAGCTCCTAGAGTCCTCACCCCACTGCAATATATTGGTATTTGCGATTTGCCAATATTCATTCATTGTGCACTGCCAGCATCAAGGAAGTAAGTGTAATGCTTGATATACCGTATTGGCCCGATTATATGCCGCACCCGTATAGTTTGGTGCTATTTTAAAGAAAAAAATATTTATAAAGAAAAAATACACATTAGTGGAATGGTAAAACAGTATTTTATCTAATGAACAGGAATACATGTATTTTAACATTTTTAGTATCTACAGTTGTATGCAGTTATTTCTGCTTTTGATAGCATACAAAAAGCAATTTGGAAAACCAATAGCCATTTTAAGGTCCCTCCTTAATTCATAATGCACCTTACTTATAGATACCCCACTCTGACCCCCAGATATGCTTTATGCACCCCAGATATTCCACTCTGCACTCAGATATGCTTTATACCTCCAGATATGGTACTCTGCCCTCCAGATATACCACATACTCACCTGCAGGCCCAGACTGGGGCAAAAAATAGGCCCGGGCATTTCAGACTGAGCAGCCCATTTTTATGAAAAAAACATATATGTACATACACATACATAATACTTGGTCATTCAACATGGGAAGCCTGAAGCCACAATTTAGTGCCACTAATCCTTGAAATAAATATTATAGTGTAAATAACACAATACCTTAACTTTTCCACTAAATGATTTCAGTGCACCAGGACAGGCTTTTCCACACCGACACCCAGACACACACACCAGGAGCAGGCTTTTTCACGACGAGACTCCAGACACACACACCCCAGGACAGGCTCTGCCACACCAACACCAGACACACACAACTACAGTTAAAAAAGAAAAAAATGGTTCAGCACTCAACTCCCACGAAGTTGGGTACTAGCAGGAAAAAAGGGACAGCATAAACCCTCTTGAAGTATACAAACACAGAAAAGAATCCCAGCACTCCAATCAGCTTCCAGTCCTTAGGTTATTTTATTCAGAGAATGCAAAACAAAAAAAGCAACGTTTCGGCCAAACAGGGCCTTTTGAACTTGACAAAGGCCCTGTCTGGCTGAAACGTTGCTTTTTTTTGTTTTGCTTTATATATGGTGATACAACAAATTCAAATCTCATTTGATCTGTACACTTGCTTGTAATTTTGTCAATACATGGTACCCAGATCAGCTTTGATGCTCTGTACTTGTTGTAAGTACTGTTGGACCTCTGTTAGTTAAGAGGCAGAGAAGCGGAAAATCTGTGATTGGGGCAAAGATAGCCACTCAGAGGGGCAGGGATAGCCCCAGTTAGACTGTGAGGGGTGGCGAGAATAAGCGAAGTAGGTGGGAAGTAGATAAGAGTGGGCAGAAGTTGGGTGGGGAATGGATGTGACTAAATGCCTCATGCTTGTCCAGAGTCTCTGTAGGAATCCTCCAAGGTTACAGGTCACTGTCATTTTTAGCAAAAGGCCCTGTTATAGAGGCATGTAGCCATATGATTTAATTGTCTAGACAGCTTCCCTCCTACACT
>VKOC01049363.1:0-15218 GCA_009364415.1 Spea multiplicata
CATTCCTCCAGTGGGATCATTCTCCATGAACTCTTCATTTTACTTGATTTACCCCATTCCTCCAGTGGGATGATTCTCCATGAACTCTTCATTTCACTTGATTTACCCCATTTCTCCATGAACTCTCGGACTGCTATCATTTGGAGAGTTTTCTATCCAAGCAGCGCTCCCTAAGCCTCCTTCCATTCGCTCAATAACCTTGTATGTGGATCACCTGCTTTCACACAATCTGAATAAATCGCATCCACTCAAACTCGCTGTTCTGGGTTTTACTCAACACTTCATAGAAAGCAATTAAGTTCGTCCGGCACGATCTCTGCTTCATAAACCTGAGTTAAATAATAATAAATAGTTATTTTTTTAATATTATCCCTTAACCGGCTTCCAAAATGTCCCGGCTACTGCTGGGTCTGTAACCCCCGGGCTGAGATTTTGGTCTGTGTTGTTAGCGCTTCTGCTTTACGCCAAGTGGTTAAGTACCAGAGGGTACAAACCGTCCGGCCCCGGGGCATTATCTGTTCTACTTTATTTATTTAGCAGATGTGGCACTTTGTCCTCTTTCAGCCAATCAGATGTTTGCTGCCAGCTTTTCTGTAGAATTAATTAGCAAACCTGCAGCCGTGAGTGAATTATTGGTAAAGACCAAGAAAAATATTTAGAATGTCTGCCTTCCCCTGATCGCCACGAACCGGATCACCAACAACCTCCTTCGTTTATCTAAATCGCTGCCATTAATGGAGTTGAGCCGCTTGCTATGATTTAGCCGATAAAATTCCCCTTTTTGAGTTTTTCTTAATAGTTTAGAAATTATTCTGCGAATCCATTTGATTTTCTGTATATTATAAAAGTGATTCGGTTTCCAAGGAAACAGACACAGAATATCAACTTCCTGATTCTGTCCCAAGGAAACTAAGTTGCACAGCATGGAGGTTCAGAGATTTGGTCGCAGATCTCTTACAAAGCACTGGATGGAGATTCCGGTCCTGGATTTGCTTTGTTGAGCGCGTTACGTGTTGATCGGATTTCATTAAATTATAGACATTCATTAGAATAAAACGGTTCCCTTTCTGCATCCTGATTGGTCGCTGCTCCCCTCTTGCACTTTTAACAATGAGAAGAGATTTGCAGTTGTGATGAAAGTTTGTGGATAATTGGTAATATATGAACTATTTTTAAAGAAAACTCGAGTGAGCAAAACAATCCATTTCTTTTATTTTATGGGATTGATATTCGGCTGGAAGTTATAACGGAAGTCAGAATCATAGAACTAAGCAGCAACAAAGACAGAAATGAAATCCCCCCCCCCGTTAGTTCTTAACACCGTGTATCGCCGCTCGTCCTTGTGCTCAGGGCCATTGTCAGGTTGGAAAGTCCAGGAGCGTCCATCGCGAGATTTCGCTCGTAGAATGCAAATTGTCTGCCGGTATTTTCTTTTTTTTTGTTTTTTTTTGGTTTTTTTTTATAACAAAATACAAAAATACATTTCTTTTCTATTCGTTTGTTATCAGTAAACTAAGGAATAAAGACATACAAATACAAAAATCAGACATATTAAAAATTCCCTTGCTGCGACAATAGCCTTAATTATATAAATAGTGTCACCAAGATTTATATTGAATGTTGTTTATTGTATAATTTGCCATCAACATTTCGTATTCAAACAATCCGTCTAACTGCCTTGTTGTATTTGCTCTATACATAGGCTCCAGAAATGATATCTGTTTTGAATCCAGATTGATTGGGATAAAATTCCTTTTTCCATCTGGAATTGGAGGATCCGTTGGGTTTTAATTTTTTAATCCCTTCAGAGGTCTTCCAGTTTCTCGCAATTTCTATTTTGATTGCTAGTAATAAATGTACGAGAAATGGAAGATCTTTATTATTTAAATTAGGGAGATTCGGATGGAGTAACGCCGGGTCTGGAGTCAATCTCCATTCTGGACCAAAAATCCCTTCCAGACGAGAGGAGATCCCTTTCCAAAATCTATAAATAGGAGAGAAACTGCCCCGGATATGGAGCTCATCCCCTCTCGATGCCCCCGCACCTCCCGCAATTTGGAATATTATTTCTATACATTTTTGTTAGAATTGTTGGCGCTCTGTACCATCCGTTCATCAGTTAGAACTGTAATTCGTTCAGATTATGAATATATTTATTAGTGAGATTCAATGCATGATCCCGGTCTGATATAGCGATTTTCCTATATAAATCTTTTTCCCGCTTTTTAAGTGCTGGGGGGAGGGGATCTTTTTATATGAATTTATCAGCATCGTAGACTTTGTAAAGATTTTCCTATAGTCGTTAGCTTTTAATATTTTTGTAAGGAGACCGATGGATTTATTATTATCCTCTATATATAATGAGTTGGCTAAATAACTTTTTACCCTCAAATATTTCAAACAATTTGTTAGGGGGCAAAGAAAATTGCGATTGTAGTTTGGCAAAACTTTTAATATTTGTATTTTCATATAAATCTGCTTTTTCCCAGTCTAATAGATTTAGGTCTTCATTTAAATTCGGAATTATATTTAGCGGTAAGCATGGGATCATTTTATCTCCAAGCTAATCTTTTTTTTTTATATATTATAATTATTATTATTATTATATATATTGGATAAGGACTGGATTGTTTGTGGTCTTTATAAATTCTTTAGATTTTCTTCTGGGGGTCCAGAAAAGAGACTGAAGATCTCTACCTGGAATATCTTTGCATTCCAAGTCATACCAGGTTTCATGAATTGCCTTTTCGTTTAGAGTCAATAGGATATGAGACGTAATCTTTAATCATTGGCATACCCTGGCCGCCATTTTGTCTATTTTTTTTTTGCTAATAACTGAGAATTTAGCCTTGGTCTTTTCGAGGCCCAAATAAATCTTGTGAATGCCCTTTTGAATTAAATCTGCCCAAACTGTAGATGTCATAAATGGGATCATCCTAAAGATATCAGTAAATTTAGGTAAAATATACATTTTGACTGCGTTCAATCTGCCCATCCAGGAAATATATAAGGCTCGCCATTTTTTAAAGATTGATTCATTTCTTTTATTAATAGATAAGAATTAATTTCCTTCCAATCCAATGGATTTGCTGCGATTTTTAAACCTAAATAATTTAGTGAATTTTTAGCCCACGAGAAGCCAACTTTTTCCATTTGTAATTTTTGTGATTGTTCCAAAAATAGGGGAAGTATCACTGACTTTGAGACATTCAATTTATAATTAGATAACAGGGTTCCGCATCATCAGGAGGATATCATGGGCATATAGTTGAATTTTACCCTTTATACCACAACCTGAGATCCCTCTGTCTGAGTCTGAGTCTAGTCTGATCTCCCTAGCGAGAGGTTCTAGGGAAAGCGCGTAGAGGAGAGGGGAAAGAGGACATCCCTGCCTGGTACCGGTAGATATAGGAAACCATATAGGTTCTATTCCCTGGCCCATTACTCTACCCATAGGGGTTGTATATACAGCCATAATTGCTTGATGGATTCTTCCAATAAATCCAAACGATGCTAAAACTTCAGACGGCGTCTAACGACAGGGTCATCTGGGGCTCTGCCATTATCTTCGCCTCTTATATGGTTGAGCGAAGACCTACCGGTTATAAATCCTACCCGGTCTCTATGGATCAACTTGGGGAGAACCAATTTCAGCCTCCAGTACAGATCTTAATATCTGGGTTTAATAAAGTAATGGGTCTATAACTGGGAATTTCTTCCGGGTTTTGCCCTATCTTTAGGGTGGGTATAATGTTGCCCCTTAAAAGCTCATCTGGGACAATTCCTGTGTCCATGAATTCATGAAAGGCTGTAGTCAATCGTGGGGCTATTTCATTTATGAAGAGTTTATAAAAATTTGCGTTCTATCCATCTGGACCTGGTGTTTTTTTAAGTTTCCATGTTTTGATTCTGTCTTCTTTTGGTTCTTCTCCCGTTACAGTTCTGTTCAGATCATTTAGGCTCTTTTTTGTTAGTTTAGGGGATGTTTTATGACTGAAATAATCTTTTATCTCAGCCTATGAGGCTTTCTGAGGAACGTTATATGGTGAGGAGTGAAATTCACTAAAGGCTTCTCCTATTTGTCTGGGGGTCATCAAAGTTTTGTCTTTCTGAACTATCTTTATTATATTATTTCTAGTCCTTTTATTCTTTATTAGGTTAGATAACATTAAAAAACATTAATAAAAGAGATTTATTAGCTAATTGATTTATCTTTTCTTTAATTTGTCCAATTTTTTTTGTCAATTGAATGGAAGGAACTATTTTATTTTCAGCGTTTAATTGATATAGAGAAATATATCATTCTGAAAGGGATGCTTCTGCCATTTTTTTTTACCCGGGCTCCTAACTTAACGACGACCTTGTATGCACTCCATAAAGCGCCAGCCGATATATCTTCTGTATCATTTCCCTTAAAATATAATTGTGTTATTTCCTTTATTTGTGCAATGTCTGTATCTCTCCTCATTAGATTATCATTACGTCTCCATTCTGGTTGTAACTTGGTTATTGTATCCTTAATATCCACCGTTAGAAGATTATGGTCCCACCGCGTAATTTCATGAATTTTTTCGACCCAAGACATCTTATTGATATCGGCAACTGCGAGGTCTATTCTTGCGTATGCAGCATGTGATTTGGAAAAGCAGGTATAGTCCCTATCCGTAGGATGGATATTTATTTATCCAAATATCATTTAATGAATGCTGTCGTCAAAGAGCTCGTCATTTTGTGAAATAACATTCTTGTCTTTTGTATTTAAGGTCATCTTGTCTAGATGGGGGTCAGGGACACAGCTGAAATCTCCCATCCATATTAGTGAGCCCTGCTTTATGTCCATTATTTTCTGAATTAATGATGACAAAATGGCAACCGAAGACTTATTTGGGGCATAAGCATTCACCAAAGTCATCAATTTCTTATTTATTTCTATAATGATTATAATAAATCTACCATCGGGGTCCAGATCAAGAAATGTAACGTTTATGTCTATCCCTTTGGCAAACACAATCGCCGCTCCTCTCTCTTTTTTTCCATTTAGTGATGCCGCAAATAAGAGGGGAAATCTCTGTGTTTTCGTATTGATCTTATCTAGGAGCCTCCAACGGGTTTCTTGTAAAAAGCAAATTTTTATATTCTCTGACCATAAACGATTTAGCAGTATTGAACGTTTTTTGCACATTAATTGTGGCGAATCTAAACATTAGTTATATAACGTTAGAAAATAATATCCAGGTGAGATCATACAATTGGTCGTTTGCAAAGGGAAAGCTACATACACAAATAATACTAACATTCATATAACATTCATATAACACATAGCAAAACATAACACAAAGATTTCTACTTCTACCTGTGAATCTCTAGAATACACGAGTGGGCATTGCCATCTAACCGAGACCAAGGAGGGGGGGGAAGTGCAAAGAAGTGAGATAATATAATCTTATGGATTTCCCATAAAAGAAAACTCTAAACTATTATGTTGTGAGTAAAGGTCAAGAAAAGACCAAACTCTTTGCTACAATCTAGTGAATGATAAATCCATCAGGGTGTGTGAATTAGAGTGAGTAAAAGGGACAAAAAAGGAAAAGAAAAAAAAGAAAATAATCTTAGTTACATAGTTAGGCTGATAAAAGATCATTGCGTCCATCAAGTTCAGCCTTTCCCCTATCTGTATTTCTTGCTGTTGATAAATAAATACAGGGTTAATCTTCACTGCCCCCCCCCCCAGGATTTCCATTCCCCTTCATTTGCCCCCCCTTTACCTCTAACTGCAACTTAAGATAACTTCATTAAATTTTTTCTTCCACTTTCCCTTTTCTTATCTTTATCTTCTTTCCTTTTCGCTTTCCCCTTGCGTTTAGTTTATGTCCACTTTGGAGAGTATTCTATCTCTTTTTTTTTTTTTTTTTTCCGAAGCAGAAGTGTCTTAGCCAATATTAATTAAATCGAGAGTATTAAAGTATATATAGTCATATATTCTTATGTACACATTAATAAGAAAAAGTAATAAAAGTACTTATCCCAGGGAGTCATCTGGTAGTAGCTCTCCACCATATCCAGCTTAGCTTTACTTATTCAGGCTTTGTATCTTTTCGGTATGTTACAATGGTAATAATAAGCTTCTTTCTCTCCGTTTGAAGCTTCAACTTCCCAGCTCCATGCTCCAATTTCAAAATGTGTCCCAACCGCTCTGATTACAGGGCCTTAATTTCTTCTATGAAGGATCCAAGCCGGCAAGAGGGGGGGGGGCCCGACAAGCAATGCGCCGAAGCACAACCACGGGCAACGACCTCCACTTCTCCAGCTCACCAACCTCTCCCTCATATACCGGCTGCTATCTCCAAACAGAGCCGGCTGGAGACAAAAAAAATAAATAAATAAAGGAGGAAAAGAAAACGGAGCCCGCTGGTACCGCACGGTCCACATGCGGCACGGCCGGCTGGGCCAGAGAGAACGGCACAACCAACACCACCGCCAACAGGACCAGCGAGACACCAAAGCGAATCCGGACACGGAGAGTCAATAACGGTCAGCCTGAAATTAAATAAAGCAGCCTGGATGCAGGAATAGCGCAAAACAGCGCAAAAATTTAACGGCCCGATCCTAGCGCCATCTTAGCTCCGGCAAACCGCGCGCACAGCACGTTCAACGCATCGCTCCACCCCCCCCCCCACATGTCCTTTCCTTTTGATTTGACTCTCCAGAAAAACTAAAAACTTGGATGCAAATGAATAAGATTCATTAATGCCCAAATAAGGGTTTAGAGACTGGTTTTGACCTACTTGAGATTAATTGATGAATGAGGTTTATTTTTCTTTAATTTTTTTTTTCTCTTTCTATAGTGTGTTAATGAATTGAAAACGTATTGTTAACAATCTATATTGTTTTACATTATGATATGACACGAGACACGAGACACGAGTATTTGTTTTCAGGAGATATACCAGTTAAGAAATATAGAACATTTACAGCACATCAAAGGATGTAATATCCTATTATAATTGTAGAATTGACTGGAAATAATTATGACTCAACTAAGGTGTGAATAAGTCACAAACTAAGTCACAATTTTTTTTTTTTTTTTATCAATGATTTTTACATGTATGTTTAATTATTTGGTTTGTCAGAATATGATATGAGAAAGGGGTTTCTCTATCTCTAGCCGATGCAGCCTGCTTGAAGACATATCAGTTAAGAATTACGTATATGTAAATAATACTCACAGAGTGTGAAAAGACGTAAATACTCTAAATATCAGAACTGTTTAGAAATAGTTATGGCTCGAAACAAGGCTTGAAATAATTATTAAGCCATATCACTATTATTGTTTTTTTATTTTTTTATTTATTTTTTATTTTTATTCATTAATCTATTTCGATTTTTTTTTTTTTTTTATAATATTTGATAAATTAACCACTAATAGACCCATACTTAAATTATCTAATGATATGGCTTAAGCCAGTTGAAATGAACTATTGAGGATACACTATTCACTAGATTTTTAGATAATAATTTAATTTTTTATCCTCAGTGATTATAGCTCTGTTCTGAAGATAATAGTATTTTAAGGTTTTACACACAAAGTTCACATGATAATAACACAGGAGAATAACAGATTTAAGAAAGAACACAGAATAATAACACGAGGGATACACTGTTTTATTTTTTTATTTTTATTTTATTTTATTTTTTGTTTTTTTAAGATAACTAAAGACATGGCTAGGGCTACGAGAAATAAATAATTGAGGATATAATATTTATGAGATTTTCTTATAGAAACGTAACAATTTAATATAAGCTCTTTAGTGGCTGTGGCGTGACATGAAGAGATACTTACGCACAAATATTTTATGATAATGTTATATAGGGGAAAGGAGTACTCTAATTTAGAGTCATATGGGATAAGGGGCTGATTATATTAAATTAATGTCAATATGGTCCTTTTTTTTTGTTTGTTTGTTTTTTAAGCCAAAACCTAGTCCATTGGAGATCTATTGATAAAATAAATATGAAAACACAGAAATTTCCCACAATATTTGAGGCGTCATTGAATGCAAAAAAAAAAAGAGGAGTAGCAATTGTATTCTCCAAAGATATAGACTTTGATATAAAATTAATAGAGGTAGATCCGAATGCGAGATACATAATAATGAAAAATTAATGACAATGGCAAACGTCTACGCACCAAATAGTTCACAGGTTTATTTTCTTACATCCCTATTTCAAAAAATAATGAAAATTAAACAGGGATCCTTGTTGATCCTACGTGATTTCAACTGTATATTAGACCCAAACCTAGACAAAATGACTCAGAAAGGTAAAACGAAAGATAAAAATGTCATTGTACAAGCTAAAAGATTTCAAAAGTTGATTCAGAACCATTTACTATTTGATATTTGGAGAACTATATATCCTATGGAAAGAGACTATACCTGATTCTCCAAATCCCATAAGGCTTATTCAAGGATAGACTTGGCGCTTGGAGATTTAGGTTTGATGTCTAGGGTCTTGAAATCAAGGATACACGAAATCACCTGGTCTGATCACAATCCAGTGACAGTTTCGATAGAAGGTTTAACCTTCAAGCAGCGCCCTGAATGGGCATTAAGTGACAATTTAATTAAGATGGATCAGGATATCGCATACATAGATGAAATTACTAAACTATACTTTGAAGAGAATGACGTAGAGGAGATATCAGCGGGCACCTTATGGTGCGCATACAAAGCGGTAATAATCACCATCATCATATTTGACAGAAAAGATTGAAGAAATAAAAACTAAGATTAATAATCTGTTGCTAGAGAAAGTAAATAAAACATTGAACTCCTTAAAAATGAACAGATATTATAAAGGGAACAGAGCCGAAAAATTGCTTACTAATTTATTTAAAAAAAAACAGCAAAAAAGCGAATTATAAGATTGGTCCATAAGGATAAGACCTTGATGGACCCCAGAGCAATAGGTCGAGCCTTTAAGGAGTTTTATAACGCTCTATATAATATTCCACAGGAATGCTCTGAATTTGAAATAAAAAAAAATATTTCGGTACTAAGGTTTTTCCTAAACCCACAAAAGAAATGATTAAGGAGTTAAATAAATCTATAACAACTGAAGAAGTTAAAAATAGAATTAAAGCATTAAGACTAAAAAAATCCCCTGGCCCGGATGGCTTTAATGCTAACTTTTACAAAACAGTCATAAATCCAATATCTCATAATTTGACTGACGTTTTTAATGAGGTCATGAATACAGGAAAGATCCCTAGTGAACTATTAAGAGGAAATATAATACCCATCTTAAAAATGGGGGAAAATCCAGAGGATTTAGCCAATTACAGACCAATAACTTTACTGAACTTAGATCTTAAAATTTATACAGGTATTCTGGCCCAAAGAGTAAAAAAAGTTCTCCCCTGTCTGATTCACAGAGACCAAGCAGGATTTGTTACCGGTAGATCTTCTGTGAATCATATAAGAGTTCTTGCTGATCTATTGGAATACTCAGGGCGGAAGGAGGTTCCCCAACTGACTCTGTCACCGGATGCAGAGAAAGCCCCAGAGCCGGTTGGGGATATATGTCAGAAGCCCTACGAGCGTTTGGTATCGATGGAGCCATCCACCGAGCTATTATGTCTTTATATACAACCCCAATGGGCAGAGTAGTCGGTCCGGGGATTGAGTCCTCTTGGTTTTTGTTAACTAATGGTACCCGACAGGGTTGCCCGCTCTCCCCCCTTCTATATATTATATCGTTAGAACCATTAGCTAGGTAGATTAGATCTTGTCGACAAATTAAAGGATGTGGGGAAGATGAGACCCAGAAATTAAAACTATATGCAGATGATATTTTAATAACAATTCAAGACCCAGTAAGATCAATGGAGGGCCTGATGGTACTAATTAATCAATATAGTAAATTGTCAAATTACAAACTAAATGTTTCAAAAACGTTGGCTTTACCTCTTTTTCTTGAGAATGCCCAGAAGATACAGTTAGAAAAATTTGGTTTCGTGTGGGCCAAAGACTCAATAGAATATCTAGGCATAAAAATTTCAGTAAGTACTCCTCCTCCCTATTTCCCTTTTTGCCCTCTCCCTTTTTCCCTATCCTTCTGCGGTTCCTTGAAAACTAATAAAAATCATATTTACAAAAAAAAAAAAAAAAGATTTCAGTAAATCCTGCGGCTTGGCTGGAGATCAATCTATTGCCCGCCATAAAAGAAATGAATCAATCATTTAAAAATTGGCAAAAATTATATATTTCATGGATGGCCAAAGCATATATATTACCAAAATTTATATACCTATTTAGATTAATAGCTTTCTCTGTTCCTGACGCATGGTTAGAATTAATACAACAAGCATTCATAAAATTTATTTGGGCTCCAAAAAAACCTAGGTTAAATTCTCAACTATTGGCTAAAAAAGTATATGAAGGAGGCCTGGGTTTCCCAATCATTAAGGATTATGCTTTGGCTGCGCAATTTACTCTCATATTAATGACTCTATTTGACAACGCACAACAAGAATTATGGTATGATTTAGAACGGATAAATAACACCCCATTCAAAGATCTACCAACACTTTTTTGGTTACCCAAAAAGAGAACGATTGAATCTGTGACGACTCGTAATAACCTTATATTGGTTCATTTATTAAAGAGGTGGATTCAGATAAAAAAGATAAAATTATTATCTCACTACCACTGACTATAATCGAATGCTCAATTCAAGACATAACTCTGGCTTTATGGAAGCAGGCTGGTATAATAAGGATTTCTGATTTATATGAAGACCAGACTATTAAAAGCTTCTCGACTTTACAATCGCAATTTGCTTTACCCCCCGAGGGAATGTTTTAAATACCTAAGGATTAAAACTTTCCTAAGCAGGAATATCTGCTTTGATAATAAAAATACTGCTATATTTCTTTTTTCAAAAATATTAAAATCCAATGAATATAATAAGATGACTACTAAATCCTTCAAAATAATTAATTCGTGTAAGAAAACTTACCTTCCTCCAGCTTTGGAAAGATGGAAAAAAGATCTAAACTGCGATATAACACTAAAAGATTGGAACTTTGCTTTGAAATTGACTATGAAACATGTCCACTGTTTGAACCTTTATGAGTTACAATACAAATTGGCGAATAGATGGTATAGAGTTCCATCTTTGTTAGCTAAAATGTATCACAACATTATACCCAATTGCTGGAGGTGCGGGGAAGCAAAGGGGAAGAACTACATATTTGGTGGAATTGCACATTAAGAATTTTTGGAATTTCATATCCTCCCGTACGCAAATAATTTTTGGGAAACAATTGTGCTTGACCCCTGAGCAGGCTTTGCTACATTTAAACCTTCCTAACACAAGTAGGAACGATTTGAGATTTTTCCTCCATTTATTAACAGCGATAAAAATGGAAGTAGCAAGGAATTGGAAAAAGACTGAAGGGATTATCTGGGCCAAAGAAAAAAAGGAACTAATTTATCAATGCCAGATGCAGAGGGGAATTGCAAGCTACCCTATCTTTCGTAGAGAAAAAGACCTTTTCTGGGATGGCTGGGTTGAACATCTAAAAATGGGCAAATTAGATTAATATTATATAAGCTTAAGCAAGGCTTGAGCATTTAATTAATAGGCAGAATATACCTGGTGATGCGGGGTTTAAACCGATTAATACCTGGAAAGAATGTTCGTGACTCAATGGGAATCTTAATTTTTTTTTTCTTTTTTATTTATGTATTTGTGTGTTTATTTTTTTATTTTTTCTCTCTCTTCTTTTTTTCTTGTCTTTTTATGTTGGTATAAACCTTTCGCTTGTTAACTTACAATCGAATGTTTTTGTACATGTTTTTTAAACGCAATAAAAGAAAAAGAAAAAAAAAAAAGATAACTTCATTAAATTAGTTAATTAAACCCTCAGTCCTCAGCATTAAATGAACCCTAAAGACCCCATTAACCATAACTGCCCCTAAATTAACAATAAATACCCCCCTAAATTAACCTAATACTACCATAACCATAAATACCCCTAAATTAACCCTAAAAACCTCATTAACAATAACTGCCCCAAATTAACCCTAAAACCTCATTAAACTAATGCCCCTAAATTAACCCTAAAGACCCCATCAACCAAAACTGCCCCTAAATTAATCCTAAAGACCCCATTAACCATAACGGCCCTAAATTAACCCTAAATATCCCTTAACCATAAATACCCCTAAATTGACCCTAAAACCTCATTAACTATAACTGCCCCTAAATTAACCCTAAAGACTCCATTAACCATAACGTCCCCTAAATTAATTGCACGTACTCCAGATAAATTACCAAATAAATTGGTATGGTTGATGGGGTGTTTAGAGTTAATTTAGTGCTGAGGACTGAGGGTTAATTTAGTTAATTTACTAAAGTTAACTTAAGGTGCAGTTGGAGATAAAGGGGGCAAACTAAGGGGAATCGAAATCCTGGGGGCAGTGAAGATTCGACTCTCTGAACGACTCTCTGCCTTCAGTGACATCACCAGAGTAGGCGGGCAGGAGGGTTCATTGACTGTAATGAAAGGGGCGGGGCCAATCGTCAGTGTGACTGCAGGCAGGGACCGGGAAACAGTAACTGAGTTCTGAGAACTGAGTGATCCGGAGAATCGAATCATGAATCGGATCATTTCAATGAACCACTCGAAACGATCCGATTCACTTTACTGATCCGAACTTCCCATCACTGGTGACAAAGGCAACAGACGAAAGCTTCATGCCCCCGATATAACCCTTAGAACTGCAACAATGTTACCGCTACCCACCAATGACAGGAGAGCTGAGGACGCGCCAGCGGTCATCACCCCCTTCCTATTCGTCCAGGGGGCCCCTTTATTGTATGAATGTTTCTCATTTAGAAATCTAATAAACATTGAATAAGAAAAAGAATCTATTTAGCACAGGTTTTTTTTTGTTTTTTGTCGATTTATTTCATATAAAAGTCAGAAACAGCGCTAAACACGAACCCCGCAGAAATAAGGAAACCGCCTCGATCATAACGAGAACAAAACGAAAAAAACAGCTCAGTGCTAAAAGGGTTAAGGGATCTTTTTTGAGAATTTCACGTTTCCCTATGTTTTATTAATCTAGTGGCTTCTTCGTGATAATATTTACTGGGAAGAATAGTTCGGCCCCCACCATTCTTTGTTTTTTTACTATGTGTATTTTTCACTTTATTTTTTATTTTTTTCTGCCTATATTAAATATCGCTATAGCTCCTGATTTTTGTGAATATGAGAAAAAAGTAGACTTTTCTTGAAGGAAAGAGTGAATGCATTTATTCTCTGTATTCTGGGGATTTATTGTGATTCGGGATCCTCCAAAAAGGGAGTCAATTTCTGTAAATCCGGATACAAAGAGAATGCGCCAAGTTTAGCTGCGGGGTTTGTACAAAATTAAGACCCCATTTAATGACCTTTATGCGGTTTTTGTTTAAATTGTTTTATAAATACCGATCGTGGATGTTTTCTGCCCCCTTTTTCTCTGTTATGTAGATCTCCCCCCGTGTTGGCTGTTTTTCTAGGTTGTGGCCCCGTGTTTGAGTGCCGTGTAATGTGAGGAGATCGTATCCGTGCCCCACGAGGGGCTGCAGTCTGAAGAAGTCGTTGATGCAGAGAACGTTCGCTGTCGTCGTTAAGGTTTGAATCTGTACCGGTATACGGTTAGGATTGGTGTTATTATAATGAATATATACTGCGGCCGGCTAACTTTATCCTTTTATGAAATGGTGGAAAAATTTAGCAAATAACTTCCAAAATACTTTAATAATCTATCTATACTGGAAGAAAAGCTGAAAAAAGTCTATCCATTTCTGCCCAAAAACACATTGCACAGCGCCGCAGCATATGATGGCGCTATATATATATATCACTCAGTACTATCACACAATGTACAGCGCTGCAGTATATGATGGCGCTATATATATATACATATATCACTCAGTACTATCACACAATGTACAGCGCTGCAGTAAATGATGGCGCTATATAAATCAGTAACATCACACATTGTACTACACTGCAGCATATGATGGTGCTATATCAATCCGTATATAATAATCAATATATATCACACATCCTTCCCTTCGTTCTCAGTCTGGTGTTATTATAATGAATATACTGGATTTTTATTTTGTATCAAAAGTGTTTCTGTAACATTGCAAACGTACAAAATTGTTTCACTACCCTGAGATCACGGAACACGATGATGTCATGTCTGCATTGTGACATCACAGGTGCAGCACACAGATACAGCACAGCAGAGAGCAGAAGGACACTTCTACTGTAGACTCCTAACAGAGAAGATGCGGATCGTAGTAGCTTTGCTATTTGCTATTTGCTGTTTGACTTCTGAGACTTTTCCTGTTCCAGGCCCGAAAGGTAAAGAATCCGAATAACCGGAGATCCGGATAAAACCGGGGAATATTGGCTTTCTGGGTTAGATTTGAATCGCTCCCGGTGACCGCAGCAGATCACCGGCAGACGTTTCCATCAACTATTTCTTGGTTATATTGTTGAGTAAAAGCAGCGGTATAATTCTCTTTGTAGTAGTAGCGGCCGGAATCGCTGCCCTGCAGCCGCACTCCAGGCGGTTTGGTAGAAAAAATATCAGTTAAATCCGTTAGAAATTCCATGAAAAGCGGGCTCTTCACCTTACAATGCACAACATATGATATTTAGAAATGTTTTTGGGACACAAAGGAATTGCGCGTCTCTTCCCGAGGTTTCTATGAATGAAGAAGTTTGTTGGCCGTTGATGACCTCGGTGTTGTTTTTTTTTTGCAGGGACCGACGGGAATTTCCAGCCACGAGAATCCAACCCAACATCTAATGGTAAGATACAGACGTCTCTCACATGGGCATCCATGCTTCAGAAGCGTGTGCTCCGTGTTCTGTGTGTATGTGTACAATGCACACGCATGATCTCATTACCCGTAAGAAAGATGAAATGTTGGATATTAGATAAGAGAGGTTACAGTATCCGCTCCTCGTGTCATTTGGGGCTTTATCTGTAACTCGGGGGTAATAGACAGATATTGTATAGAGAACATGCAGCTAACATTCCTTTTTCCTGTTTCTGTCACAAAGGATCTCTGGCGATCGGAGGATTCCGTTTACTGATTACACGAATGTCACAATCAGGTACGCTATGTGTTTTCTTTTAACATTAATG
>VKOC01049365.1:0-12785 GCA_009364415.1 Spea multiplicata
AATACATGGTATAGGCAGATGGTTCCTGAATCTAAGGCAAGACCAAGGACTGACTAAGCTGTGAGTCTGTACACTAGATGGGCCGGATGGGTCTGCAGGTAGATTCTATGTTTCTATGAATCAGGTAATTTTATCCTAGTAAGATATTTCTTTTTTTTTAAATATGTTTATTGGTGTCGACATCAATACAACAAATGGCGTAAGAGAGACATAAACAAACCGCCAGTCATGAAAAAGCCCGCAGGGCCTATAAGAGAATGCAAAGGACTCCAATAAGATTAAAGGCACCCACGGTACAGTATTAAAAGATGATACATATAAACATGGCCGGTGCGGCAGGTATGTGTACAGTGCAGAAAAATAAAGATAAAAACCTGAATAAGCAATAGTCGACCGTATTTTCCGTTTTTTTTCTGGCATACCGAAAACGCTCGTGCAGTGCGGCGGAGCCGCAGACGCCGAAAGACAACTCATACAATGGCATAAACACAACATAGGTAGCAGAAGGTAGCTACCAAATCAGGGAGGGGGGACAGAGGACCCAGAGAGAGGGGAAAGATGAGAGAAAAAGGAGAAGAAAAGAGAAAAAAAAAAAAAAAAAAAAAAAAAAAAAAAAGTTCCCAACAGAAGAGACCGCCTACCCAGCGCCGAGTCAGAGGGACACCAACGGCAAGACAGTGCCCCCGCGGGAGAAGGCGGCAAGCCAGGGGTCCCAAATATCGGAGAATTTCTTCATCTCATCATGAAGTTTGGCCGTAATCCTTTCCATGGAGATGATACGCCAAATGTTGGAGTGAATTTCGTCGGCGGTCGGGGGGGCTCCCTTCCACCTCCTGGCCAGGGCCTGTTTAATGGCTGCACAGATCCGATGCACCAATTGACGCCCAGGGACAGACAACTGCTGCGTCGACACATCCATGTTCAGTAGAGCCGTCTGGGGGGAAGCAGTCACCGGAGTGCCCAATGCCGTCGAGAGATCCCGGAACAACTTAGACCAGATTGGTAGGACAAGCGGGCAGGACCACCAGGCGTGGAGGTAGGTGCCTTCATCACCACAGTGGCGAAAGCAGTTGGCGTCGGAAGTGGGGTAGAGCTTGGAAAGCCGCACCGGCGAGAGATACCAGTGGGCAATAACCTTGTAAGACCGTTCCCTTATAACTGTGTTGACAGTAAGGCGATGTGTGTTAGTCGCCGCTCTGCACCAGTCATCATCCGCGAAGGTACATTGAAGGGTAGTATGCCAACGTGCCCGATAGGCCGGAGGAGAGACGTACGTCTTAGCCACGAGGTACGAATAATGAAGAGAGATGGAACCCCGCAGCCTGCGGCGGGTAAGAAACCTCTGTTCAAGGGGGGTCAGCTCCGAGAGTCCGGCGTCACGTAGCAGAGTGGATGCAAAATGTCTGAGCTGCAGGTAGCGAAACTTCTCAGCCTGGGGGATGCGATAGCGTTCATGCAGCTCCTCAAACGTTGGGAGTCGCCCCCCGCGCACCAGGGTACCCAGCCTACTCAGGCCCGCCTCGACCCACCACTGAAATCGTCTGGAGTCCATGCCCTCCGGGAAGAGTGGGTTAAAGAACAACGGGGTCAGCTGGGACACACGTCCCCTCAACTGGTACTTAAATCTGACTTTCATCCAGAGAGAGTAGGACGCCTGCATAGTGGACAGGAGCGGGGAGCCTGGCAGCCGACCGCGGTCAAGCCACAGGCATAACTGGAGCTGGCGGTCAGGCAGACAGAGGCGTTCAATGTCAATCCAGGGCAACGTGCCAGCCGGGAGAGACCAAGATTCCAGCTGTGAAAGCCTGGCGGACAGATAATACAGGCGAAGGCATGGGACCGCCAATCCGCCCCGCTCCTTGGGTAAGTACATTGTGTGCCGGTTGATCCTGGCCCGCCGACCATTCCATATGAACTGGAAGATGCACGACTGAAACGAATCAATGTCGCGGGTGTTGACAGCAATTGGCAGGGCGCGAAACAAGTACAGCAGACGTGGGAGTGTATTCATTTTGACCGCATAGATCCGGCCCAGCCAGGAGATGTGGTACTGCGCCCATTGCCGAAGATCTTGACGAAGCAACAACAGTAGCGAAGGGTAATTAGCAGCATAAAGCGTCTGGGGGCTGTTGGTGAGATGAATGCCCAAGTATTTGAGCGACGATGGTTGCCACTGGAACGGGAAGGACATGGCTAAAGTCTGTTGTATCCCGGCATCCAAATTGACGTTCAGGGCTTCGCATTTAGCGGTGTTTATCTTGTAGCCCGAAATCTGGGAGAACTCGGTCAGGACCGAATATAGGTTCGGCAGAGATATAAGGGGGCGAGACAGAGTCAGGAGGATATCGTCGGCAAAAAGTCCCAGTTTGTATTGCTGACCCTGAACCTCAACACCGGTGATATCAGGGTGCTGGCGGATAGCTATAGCCAGAGGCTCCAAGCACAGGGCGAATAAAAGGGGGGAGAGAGGGCACCCCTGTCTTGTACCATTAAGAATGTTGAAGGTTCCGGATTCACAGCCCATCAGAGCGACCGAGGCCGTTGGGCCGTCGTAGAGAGCGCGGACACCCCGCAAAAAATTACCGTGGAAGCCGAACCAGCTCAGAGTTTCCCACATGTAAGCCCAGTCTATCCTGTCGAACGCCTTTTCGGCGTCGAGGGCCAGTAACATAGTTGGTTGGTGGGTGAGCGTCGCCATCTCGATTAGATCAACCGTTCGCCTGATGTTGTCAGGTGCTTCTCGATGCGGGATGAAGCCGACCTGGTCGGGGTGGACGATGGAGGCGATGACATTGCCAAGGCGGTTGGCCAGAACCTTAGCGTAAAGCTTCACATCAGCGTTGATGAGCGAAATGGGCCTGTAACTGCCGCATCTCGAGGGGTCCTTCCCCTCCTTGTGGATGACAATAATTTTGGCTTGCAGCATCTCCGGCCTGGGGGTAGATCCTTCCAGGAAAGAATTGAAGAGACGAAGCAGGTGCGGCAGGAGTTGCGCCTTGAACTTCTTGTAGTAGGAACCCGGGAGGCCGTCCGGACCCGGAGCCTTGGCCGACTTGATACTGGAGATGGCAGCGAGGAGCTCGTCCTCCGAAATTGCTTGATTTAAAAGGGCGACCTGCTGTTCAGAAAGTTTCGGGGCTGGTAGCGAGTCAAGAAAACAGCGGATGTAGTCACTCCCAGAGCGGTTCCTGGGGGCCTTGTTGCCGTCATACAAGGAGCCGTAAAAAAGCGCAAATTGATGAGCAATGTCTTTAGGTGACACCCAAGGAGTGTCGGCAGAGTCGATGATCTTGCGAATATTCTGCGACTTCCTCTGGGAGCGCAACCGGCGCGCCAACATAGCATCAGGCTTATTAGCGGACTCGAAAAATTTCTGCTTGGTGTGGTTCAGGGAATGGAGGACGTCATTACTGAAAAGAACGTTTAACTCACCCCGCAGGTGAATAATTTCCCGGAGAACAGCAGGGTCCAGCGTCTGTTTGTGGACCTGTTCGAGGGAGGAAAGTTGAGCAGTGAGAGAGTCTATGGCATTGTGCCTCAGCTTCTTCTTCCGGGCCGCGATGCGGAGGAACGAGCCACGGACAAAGGCTTTGTGAGTAACCCAAAGGAGCTGCGGGTCAGTGCCCGGAGTGTCATTGAAGCGGTGAAACTCTGCGATATCGGAGATGACCTCAGTCAGCACCCCCGGGTCCGTAAGCAGGAACTCGTCGAGGCGCCAGGTGCGCGCACCCGGGGTCCAGTCGGCAGGGCAGAAGGAACATTCCACTGCTCCATGATCGGACCAGGAGATGGGGTGAATCCGCGAAGCACAGGCCACCGGAGCTAAGTTCTGGCTGAGGAAAATGTAGTCTATCCTCGAGTAAGAGCCGTGAGGATGAGAGAAGAAGGTGAAGTCTAGGTCCTTAGGGTGATGGAGCCGCCAAATGTCCACAAGCGCCGCCGTCGTAGCAAAGTCTCTGAGCTGTTTAGAGGCAGGAGAAGGGCCCTGCCGCACAGTCGCACCCCTCCGGTCAACGAAGGCGTCCCAATACGTATTAAAATCGCCTCCTACAATAAGCATATGGTTGCGGAACGGCAGAAGGAGATTCGAGAGTTGATGATAAAAGGAGGCCGACTGAGTCGACGGAGCGTAAACATTGAGGATGACAGCTGGCTTATTGTGCAAAAGTCCCGACAAAAGAAGGTAACGGCCCCACTTGTCACGTAAAACGTCAGTACACTGGAATCCCATCGAGGCTCTCAGGAAAACACTTACGCCGTTTGTACGTTTAGTAGGATGTGTAGCGTGGTAGTGGACTCCGAAGGACCTGTTCCAATACGAGGGCAAGGAGGTCTTACGGAGGTGTGTCTCCTGCAGCAGAATAACGTCGGCATGTAACTTTTGATAGTATCGCATAGCTTGTCGCCGCTTCTGGGGGGAGTTGAGGCCCCGAACATTGTGACTAATTATCTTAAGTTGATCCGGCGGCATGGTCACTCACGGAGGAAAATCGTTGGGGCTGGAGATGCGGGAGAGAGCGAAGGCGATGAAGGTCCATGGGAACAGAAAAAAGGAAAGAGAGGAGAAAAGAGAGAAAAAAAAAAAAAAAAAAAAAAAAAAAAAAAAACCAGGAGAGAGGGAGGGACAAAGGGAAAAACACAGGGGAAACATGCCAATATCGTGTAATAAAGTACAGGCGCGTAACAGCATTTGCACAGGAAACTGACAAAATAAGGCACGAGGAGTATTAGAGAACACAACGTGGGCACATGGCCCAAGGAAACTACAGCTCTGAACCCTGACTAAACCTCCCACCAGGAGCTGCCCGGGGGAAGAGCCATCAGGCTGTAACTCGACCAATAACGGCCGTACGGGGGTAGAAGACAGCACTACCATCAAGGTGGATACCCCGCCCTAACAGTGGACAATCACCCATAGATATAAGAACAGAAACAGATAACAAGGAGCGCACAAAAATAAACAATAAACAATCCGCCATCCAGGCACCGTGTGTAGCATAGTAAGGCAGAGGGAAAAGAAAAGAAAAAAAAAAAAAAAAAAAAAAAAAAAAAAAAAAAAAAAGTGCGTAGGTGAGCCCCCTAGTGGCCAAGTGTGTGTGTGTGTGCAATGAGGAATGGGCATACAACCCGCCTATGCAGCAAGGCAAGCCCCGCGTATGGCCAAGGTGCATGCGGGCCCCCAGTGGCCAAGCACGTGTGTGTGTGAAATAAGGAATGGGCATGGGCATATATGTCTGTGCGGCAAGACAAGCCCCGCGTATGTGACAGGGCGCGTGCGGTTCCCGGTTAACGCCGCTCGAAAGCGGAGGAGGAGAGAGGTAAACAAAACAGCAAAAAAAAAATAAATAAAAAAATGGTGCGTAGGCGAGCCCCCTAGTGGCCCAGGGCGTGTGTGCGTGTAATGAGGAATGGGCATACAACCCACCTGTGCAGCAAGGCAAGCCCCGCGTATGGTCAAGGTGCATGCGGGCCCCCTAGCGGCCAAGCGCGTGTGTGTGTGTGCGCAATGAGGAGTGGGCATACAACATGTCAGTGCAGTAAGGCAAGCTAACGCCGCTCGAACAGAGGAGGAGAGAAGCAACAAAAAATAAAAATAAAAAATAAAAAAAATAAATAATAAATAAAATGGTGCGTAGGCGAGCCCCCTAGTGGCCAAGGACGTGCGTGCGTGTAATGAGGAATGGGCATACAACCCGCCTGTGCAGCAAGGCAAGCCCCGCGTATGGTCAAGGTGCATGCGGGCCCCCTAGCGGCCAAGTGTGTGTGTGTGTGCGTGCAATGAGGAGTGGGCATACAACATGTCAGTGTAGCAAGGCAAGCCCCGCGCATGTGACAGGGCGCGTGCGGCTCCCGGCTAACGCCGCTCGAAGGCAGAGGAGGAGAGAAGTAACCAGAAAAAAAAAAAAAAAAAAAAAAAAAAAAAAAGGGATAGTTAGCTCAACTACTACACAGCAGACCCGGCACAAAGCCGAGGAACAAACTAACGGACAGCAGGTCTAGTAAAAACATGTAAAAGAAAACATAACAATAACAATAAAAAGTCTATGAGGCCAGATAGCTCACGGAGGCGTCACGCAGCACAGAACGAGAGTCCTCACGGAGGGACGCTTGCCGGGACCTCCTGCCAATCTCCCGGGTCGGGGACACCAGGGCTCTGTCTGCTGCGTTTCCGGCCCAAGCCTAGGGGTGGTAGATCCAGGGTCTTGAGAAAGTCCTCAGCCTCCGAGAGGGACCGCAAGGAGCCTTGTCTGTCGCCAGTGTGGACCTGTAAGGCAAACGGAAACCTCCAGCGATAAGCTATGGAGTGTGCCCGAAGATGGTCTGTAAGGGGCTTAAGAAGCTTGCGTCGCTGTAGGGTCCGGGGTGAGAGGTCAGCATACACCTGGATCTCAAAGTTGTCGAGCGTGAGCGTGGTCGATCTCGCCGCCTTCATAACGTCCTCCTTGAGGGTATAATCACTCAACTTGACGATGACATCCCTGGGTTTGTCAGCAGGTCCTGGACGAGGCCGCAGGGCCCTATGTATCCTGTCCACCGGGAGCACCTCAGGGGCAGACTGCGGAAGGAGTTGGTGGAGAACCATGCGGAGCACCTCAGTCAGGTCGAGGTAAGTCTCAGGAATCCCCCGCAGACGGAAATTGGAGCGCCGGGATCTATTTTCCAGGTCCTCCTGTGCGTCCTGAAGAGCAAGAACCTCTTGCTGTAGGGATTCAATGTCGCCCGCCATCTTGCGTTTGTCCCGCTGAAGGACGGCGTGTGACCGCTCCAAAGTATCAGTGCGGGTGCCGATATCGCGGATGTCGCGCTTCAGGTCTCCTATTTCTGCATGGATATGATCCATCAGGTCTTTCTTCACCGAGCGCACAAGGTCCTTGATCTCGGCAATATCTTGCTTGGAGCAGGCCTGTGCTGCCATGTCGGCCGAAGGCCCCGTGGCGTCGTCTAGAGAAGGCCCAGGAGGCTCAGGAGTCGCGGGCTGTTTAGAGAACAAGTCCTGCACCGATTTCTGCTTGGAAGACTTGCGGGGCTTCCCGGACATCCTCTGGCCACACACAGCAGCAAAGAAGCGATGTAGGGTGAAAGTGAGCGTGAAATTATAGCATATTATAGGGCTGAGTTGAGGAGCAAAAGCTCTACACGTCCATCTTGGGCAGTGGCTCGCTCCGCCCCCCTAGTAAGATATTTCAATGAAAATGCTTAACCCCTTCAGGACCGGGAGTTTGATACTAAGGTGTCGCTAAAGGACCAGAGCCGTTTTTGTGTTTTTGCTATGTCTTTCTTCAACTGTAATTTCTCTCTTATCAATTAGTGCACCGACACAAATCATATATTGCTTTCTTTAGCACAAGTAGGGCTTTCATTTGAAACCATATTAAGCTGGGTAGTACATTGTTTTGTTTGAAATAAACTGGAAAAAGTGGGGGGGAAATGAAAAAAACACATTTTTTTACAGTTTTGTATACATACAAACTGTACACACATTGAACCAATGGGAAAAAACTATCCCAAATATATTCATTAACTTGTCCTGATTTGGAAACCACCCAACATGGCCAGGATTTTCAACTATTTTGACCAGTATAGGGCAAATATTGCAAGTCATGCATCACGTTTTTAAAATGTAATTTTTTTCAAATTTGGCATGATAGTCTAATAACTGCAATATATGTCACAGATACTGATTATCCCCCCCAAAAGTTTATGAATAGTAGATAAGTCAAGGTGTACAACTAGGGTCATTTTGACACTTTTCAAAACAGGGATTTTATCGCCAATTGCTGCCAAATTTTGAGGTATTTTTATATTGTTTTGGTTTTTTTTGCATATGTTGCAATGTTGCTTTAGATTTCATATTATATTTTGTATATATATAATATATATAGAATATGTGCAACTGCAGAAAAAAAACACCACATTTTATTCACCAACAAGGCCTCACATGCATGGTTCATGCATTTTTTGAGGAAGCTATGAGGGCAAAACTGAAACATGCGCAAGTTTTCAGAAATTGGTTTACTGGGCCCATATCCCATTTGGGACATTTTGGAAGACCCCCCCACTGTAAATTACCCCATAAAAGTACATATTTATGAACAGCAGACAAGTCAAGGTGTTCAACTAGGGTAGTTTTGACTGTTTTCAGCCAGCCATTTCTTCACTGATGTCTGGCAAACTTCACAGGGAAATTATTTTATTGTTTTTTAACGCATACATTTCAATGTTGCATTGAATTTCTTGCACACCATAAGTGCAACAGTGGAGGAGGCCTCACATGCATGGTTCATGAATTTTTGAGGAAGTCATGAGGCCATAACTGGAACATGCGCAAGTTTTCAGTAATTCGTTTACTGGGTCCATATCCCATTTGGGACATTTTGGAAGCCCCCCACTGTAAATTACCCCATAAAAGTACATATTTATGAACAGTAGACAAGTCAAGGTGTTCAACTAGGGTAATTTTGACAGTTTTCAGGCAGCCATTTCTTCATTGATGTCTCCCAAAATTTCACGGAAAATTTATTTTATTGCGTTTTTAACGCATACATTTCAATGTTGCAATTTATTTCTTGCACGCCATATGTGCAACAGTGGAAGAAAACACCACATTTTGTTCACCAACATCCCCCGGTACCAACAAGGCCTAACATGCATGGTTCATGCATTTTTTGAGGAAGCTATGAGGGCAAAACTGGAACATGCGCAAGTTTTCAGAAATTGGTTTACTGGGCCCATATCCCATTTGGGACATTTTGGAAGACCCCCCCACTGTAAATTACCCCATAAAAGTACATATTTATGAACAGCAGACAAGTCAAGGTGTTCAACTAGGGTAGTTTTGACTGTTTTCAGCCAGCCATTTCTTCACTGATGTCTGGCAAACTTCACAGGGAAATTATTTTATTGTTTTTTAACGCATACATTTCAATGTTGCATTGAATTTCTTGCACACCATAAGTGCAACAGTGGAGGAGGCCTCACATGCATGGTTCATGAATTTTTGAGGAAGTCATGAGGCCATAACTGGAACATGCGCAAGTTTTCAGTAATTCGTTTACTGGGTCCATATCCCATTTGGGACATTTTGGAAGCCCCCCCCACTGTAAATTACCCCATAAAAGTACATATTTATGAACAGTAGACAAGTCAAGGTGTTCAACTAGGGTAATTTTGACAGTTTTCAGGCAGCCATTTCTTCATTGATGTCTGCCAAAATTTCACGGAAAATTTATGTTATTGCGTTTTTAACGCATACATTTCAATGTTGCAAGTTATTTCTTGCACGGCATATGTGCAACAGTGGAAGAAAACACCACATTTTGTTCACCAACATCCCCCGGTACCAACAAGGCCTAACATGCATGGTTCATGCATTTTTTGAGGAAGCTATGAGGGCAAAACTGGAACATGCGCATTTAAATTTTTAAACATTTTTTTTTATCAGATTAATTGTAAGTGACAGATTTAGGCCGCTGACATCAATCAGGGAGACCGATCAATAATCAGTGACTTAAAATGTAGACTTGTGCATTCGTCTTCGGGCGAACATGAAAACGAACACGAAGAGTGCGTTTTCGTGTTCGTTCCGAAGACATGAAGAAGAGAAGACAGTGCAGGTAAAACGTAGGCGAAGACGAAGACTCACACACGAAGAATCTTCGCCTTCGTCTACTAATCTCCCCGGTCCCTCCCCCATCTAACTTACCTTATCTTCACAGCATCGCGGGAGTTGACTGAAGTGGAAATCAGAAGGTTCGTCGTCAGGGGTTACAGGGCAGTGTGAGTGAGCCTATTGGTCACCTGCAGGGTCTTACTCTGGCATCAAACAATTGGTTGATGCCAGAGGAAGACCCTGCAGGTGACCAATAGGCTCACTTGCACAGCCTTTTTAATTCCTGATTTCCGCTCCCGTTAACCCCTGCAATGCTGCGTTGGATAACGGGAGCTGAAATCTGTAGGGTAAAGGGCTGTGCCAGCGACCAATAGGCTCACTCGCACGGCCCCTTACCACTAGTTGCTAGGCAGAAAAAAAAGAAAAAAAACCTGGGACCCTGCTGCACCAGTTAACTTAAAAGTCCGTGCCAGCGACCAACAAAGTCACTGGTACGGACATTTAACTGACACAGCAGGGACACCAGTGGTCTCCCCACTGTGTCAGTTAAATGTCAGTGCCAGCGACCAACAAAGTCGCCGGTACGGAGATTTAACTTAGTATAAATAGCTTACTATAACTTCGGACACAATGCTGCCCTCTGTTGGTTTTACATTAAGCAGCATATGCTTGAAAGTTATTCTGCTACTCAACGTAAAACCAACAGAGGGCAGCATTCTGTCCGAAGATATATTAGCCATATGTGGCAGTGTGTTCATTTTCATTTATTAATTATTTAAATAAAATATATCCCCATGATCCGCTGGTCTCCCCGCTGCAAAAGTTAAATGCACTCTGCACTCGCAGACATTAATTCTGTCGAACTTGCAAAAACTTTTTTTCTATTTATTTTGGGTTTTTTTTGTCTTAAACTGTTAGACTATGGCTAATATATCTTTGGACAGAATGCTGCCCTCTGTTGGTTTTACGTCGAGTAGCAGAATAACTTGGGATTTCAAGCATATGCTGCTTAATGTAAAACCAACAGAGGGCAGCATTCTGTCCGAAGATATATTAGCCATATGGGGCCGTGTGCTCATTTGCATATATTCCCATGATCCTTTCGTCTAACAGTTTAATACAAAAAACCTAAAATAAATAGAAAAAAGTTTTTGCAAGTTCGACAGAATTAATGTCCGCGAGTGCGGACATTTAACTTTTGCAGTGGGGAGACCAGCGGATCATGGGGATATATTTTATTTAAATAATTAATAAATGAAAATTAACACACTGCCACATATGGCTAATATATCATCGGACAGAATGCTGCCCTCTGTTGGTTTTACGTTGAGTAGCAGTATATTCTGCCCGAGAATATATTAGCTATATATATATGGTACTGTGATCATTGGTCGCCAGCAGGAGGCCCCCTGCTGGCGACCAATGGAGTTGCTGATACACACATTTAAAGTACTGGCGCCAGAGCTGCATTAACCCCGTATTAACCCCTTAACCGGAAAAAACGAAGAAAAAACGAATATTCGCCCGAAGAGAAGACAGGGACGGGCGAATATTCGCGGAATACGAAGATTTTTTTTTCCCCGAAGACGAGCACGAAGACGAACACGAAGAGCCCCCTGGTGCCCAAGTCTATTAAAATGTCGTCGGCAATTGATCATGTAATAATTTTGGGGTTCTTTTATTAATAATTTGTGTTTTTTCATAATTACCCTAGATGATGCCTCTCTCTTTGTAGGTCAGGGTCATCCGTGGGCTGCCATAATGATCCGATCACTCCTATTGGCCAGGAGTGATCTGATCATCATCAGCCCAGCATTTGACCTGGAAGCACCCCGAACTTTCAGGTCAGTGCTGTTATTTTTATTTATTTATTTATTTATTATTATTATTATTTTTTTTTACATTTTTTTTAACTCTTTCAAAGCTGATGCTCCATTGAAGCACAACATTGACTGATATTTAGTCCCCACAAGCTTGTGGCTTCATATTCTCTGGGGTTGGCTTTTTACACAAAACTGCAAATGTAATAATTAGGTAAACTATGTCTGAGATAAAATGAGATGTCGATGTTAGAAAGGTACTGGAGCCTATATTATTCTGTTCATTAAAAGCTGGTCTCAGGTTGTCTTTGCAGATTAAGACATTGCACCTATAGGGCTGGGTCAAGAATTCTACGACTAGTTTTAGCATTCAGGGAGCATTCAGGGAGTTAAAAAGCATTGTATAGAGCACTCTGCCTCCAGAAATGCCTTATACCCCTATATGCCACTCTGGCATTTAGGGGGTTAAAAGGCATATTATGGGGCAGAGTGGCATATAGGGAGGTATAAGGCATTTCAGGAGGCAGACTGCTCTATTAAATGCCCCCTTAATGCCACTCTGCCTCCTGAAATGCCTTATAGCTCCCTATATGCAACTCTGCCCCATAATATGCCTTTTAACCCCCTTAATGCCAGAGTGGCATATAGGGGTATAAGTCATTCCAGAAATGCGCGCGCACGCACACACACACACACACAAACACACACTTACCGGTGCTTCCAATTTCCTGTTGTATTGCCAGGGCAGCGAGTTGACGTCTGCGTCCGCACCGGTGCGGGGAACTCTGATCTTTGACAATCGGGGAAGGTCTGCGCGATGGATGCAGACAACCCCCGTTGCTAGCCACACCTCCTTCCGGCTGCAGGTCTGATTAGAAGACGACCCCGATTAGAAGACGTTGGGTATTTTTCAGAGCATTTGCTCTGAAAAAACCTCGTCTTATAATTGAGCAAATACGGTGATTTAAACATACATGGAATAGGTATATGGCTCCTGAATATAAAGTAAGACCAAGGACTGATTACGGTTTGAGTCTTTACATTAGGACGTTGGATGGGCTGAATGGATCTGAACTGCCATCAAACTGCACCTTTCTATGTTGATAACGAGCTTCACATTTCAAACATCAATTATAACTGTGTCACCCCTTCCTGGTTATCTCAGGTCATGCTTGCGTCATGGAGGAGCAGTAAACATCCGGTGGCTGTTAAGATCATCAAACGCAGCTCATCACGGAAAGAAGACATCATGCGGGAAAGACGAGTCTTGGAGCTAGCAGCAGAAAGCCCATTCCTCTGCCACGGCTTTGGTGCTTTTCACACCCAGGTACGGAATTGTCTGTTGCTTTGCAGCC
>VKOC01049366.1:0-16781 GCA_009364415.1 Spea multiplicata
GCCCTCTTGGGGTAATCTGCAATAGGCTGCCACAGGGACAGCCTCTCCCCCATCCCACCAATCAGGGAAGAGAGTCTGCGTGGAGACTCCGCCCTTTAGCTAAAAAGCTTGGGTAGGGCTGGTTAATGGAGAAGAAGGGGAGTTGTGGTAAAAGAGACTTGGACAAGAAAGTAGGGAGACGCTGAGAGAGAGAGACGGGGTGAAAGTGGGTGACAGGGAATCTCCAGAATGGGAAAAGCCCAACCAATTTCATCAGAACCGAAATGTCAGGAAAGGAAATTCGTTCTTTGAAAACGAACGGACCCAAAAACGAAACTAACAATTGTTTCCAGATAACTTTTGGTCCATTTGTATAATTTCCAGTGCATATATATTACCAAATAATGTATCAATAATAACACAATAAATCACTGATTTTAAGATTTAGTTAGCAAATGTTCATAAATTGACATTTCTATCAGTATTTAAAAAAACAAAATAACAACTAAAATAATTTAACCTTCTCTTGCTGCAGGGATCCTTTTGCCCCCAGTCCTTGATTGTTCCCTGTGGAGTTTGCTAATATTTAATAAGCAGTGCCTGTTACATTTATTGGGATCTCAGATGCTGAGCGGTTGTTGCTCTTTACCTGATCTATGATTTATGGGTCAAACAAATCCCCCGCATCCTCATCACGCCCGGGACATTTACTGTGTAGCCAGAGATAACTCCTCTATAGCAGGCAGACGAATGAACACATTTTTGGGCGGTTTTGTATTTAGTTTTCATTAATTTGGTTGGAGACTGCCCTTCCAAGAAACAATCATTTTAGTTGGGGGAAAAAACATTGTGTATGAATCCAAATGCACAAATCTATTAATAAAAATACAATAACATATACATCACATAGAGTGAGAATTTCTTTCTATTGTTAATATTATTATAAAATTCCTTTTCACCTTCTCCCAGATTATCTCCCAGATGGGTTAATGAGCGTTGCCATAAGGTACCGTAAATCCATCCCTGGAAACATTCTAAGTGGGGTCACCCTGAGACTATTCAAATATTAAACTTTTATGTGTTATTTTATTATGTTATAATTAAAGAGTTTCTGAACTTCAAATACTGCTTTTGAGTTACGCAGCTAATATGCAAAGGTGCTGGAGGAAAATATACTTTGTGTCAATCCAAAGCCTGACATCTGGAGGGTGGCACTAACGCTAATACCCACTCACCCTGACACACACATCTAGATATTTACACTAACACAATCATATACTGTATTTGCTCGATTATGAGACGACTCCTCAAAATCTGTATCTTAATTTAAAAAAAAAAGAAAAAGCCTGAATATAAACGACCCTGTAGGAAAAAAAGTTTTACTAGTAAATATTAATTCACTATTTTGTTCATATTAATAAAAAAGCTATGATTAAGAAAAAATTTTTTTGTTTTTATTTCCTTATGTGCCAACCCTGCCCCCAGTTTATGCACATCTGCCCCCAGGCTTGCCACTCTGCCTCCCTGATATGCCTTTAACTCGCTATATGCCTTTCTGCCTCCAGAAATGCTTATAACCCTATATGCCACTCTGGCATATAGGGGGTTAAAAGGCATATCATGGCATAAGTGAAGAGAATTAAAATAATATGTATAATTCCGTTCTTCTGGATGTAAAATCCGCCAAAGATCATACAAAGATCTTGCCAGGCCAAAAACTTCCATATCTCTTTTTTTATATTCTAGCGTCATTTTATCCAGATCTGGGTCTGTAATACAAATCCCCTGCCGTTAGCATCATTCCCTGGATATATCCTAGAGTTTTATTCAATTCAAGTCAATTCAAAAAGCACCCCTGTTTTTTATTAGGGGCATATATATTTACTATCGAGTGTACTTGGACCCATTCTCTTTAATATTTTTATTAGTGATATTGCAGATGGTGTTGATGGAAAGGTTTATTTGCTGACGACACAAAAATTTGCAACAGGGTTGATGTTTCTGGCGGAAGAAGCCAAATGGCAAAAGACTTCGGTAAGCTGGAAAAATGGTCAGAGCTGTGGCAACTGGCGTTTAATGTGGATAAATGCAAAGTAACGCATCTGGGGCATAAAAACCCAAGGGCAGAGTATAGAATATTTGGTACGGTCCTAACCTCAACGTGTGAGGAAAAGGATTTAGGGGTAATTATTTCTGAGGATTTAAAGGTAGGCAGACAATGCAGTAGAGCAGCAGGTAATGCAAGCAGAATGCTTGGCTGTATAGCGAGAGGTATTAGCAGTAGAGAGAGGGAAGAGCTCATGCCGTTGTACAGAGGACCGCTGAGACCTCACTCGGAGTATTGTGTACAGTACTGGAGACCGGATCTCCAGAAGGATATAGAAATGTTGGAGAAAGTTCAGAGAAGGGCTACTAATGGTTTATGGATTACAGGATAAACCTTACCAGGACAGGTTAAAGGATCTTAACCTATATAGCCTGGAAAAAAGACGGGACAGGGGGGATCTGATAGAAACATTTAAATACTTAAAGGAAATCAACAAGATAAAGGAAGAGAGTTTATTTAAACAGAGAAATACTACCACAACGAGAGGACACAAGCATAAACTAGAGGGGCAAAGGTTTACTCATAACATCAGAAGATATAACTTTACGGAAAGGGTAGTGGACGTATGGAATAGCCTTCCAGCAAAAGTGGTAGATGTTAATACAGTAAAGGCATTTAAGCAAGCATTGGATAGGCATAAGGCCAAGCTAGATATAGGATAAGGGCAAGTACTAAAGGAAAGCTAAAGGAAAGAACTCAGAGAATGGGCACACTGGATGGGCCTACTGGTTCTTATCTGCGGTCACTTTCTATGTTTCTATATCTTATTATTTAATCTGCAAACCAGAAGTAGAAAGCGGCCCTCTTTATCCTAATGGATATATAACTTCTCATACTTTATTTCCCTAGCATTCAGTATGGCGACTCCTCTCTTTTTTTGATGTTCTATCTCTGGATATTTCCTAAATGAGATCTTCTGTGTAAATCCAATGGGTTTCCTGAATTATCCCTGCATCAATTTTATTTTCTACAAGGAAATTAATCAGCGTCGTTCTTTTCTGAGGGAGGTTCATACCCTGAACATCCAGTGATAATATTCTCAAAACCATTTATTTAAATATTCATCATATTCTCCTCTATTTTGCTGTCTTTAAAAGAATAAGGAGTCCCAGATCGGAATAAAATATTGCTATACCATATACCACATATAACATAAATTAACTAAACACATAAATACTTTTCCCTAGCATATTTGTGGAAGATCATCGTTCCTATTGATCTAAACACAGTTATAATTAAATGGTCAAAACGTCAGAGAGAGGGGAAAAAATAGATATATAATTAGAATATGTAAAGATATAATCATGTGTATAGAAGAATGTAAAATTTTGTAAAAAAGATATAGTAATAAACCAATGTAAAAATTAATTAATCTAATTACAATGAAAGTGTTCTATTAAGTAGCAAATGTGAAAAACTATAAAAATGCTGAAAAAATATGTGTGCAATATTACTCAATATTATTAATTGTTATACCTATACATGATTGATTTAAGGGTGAAACTAGAAATGTAGCTATTAATATATCTGGATATCTCTTTAATTCACCCCACATCTTATTTCAATCAAATATTCAATTCATTTAAGTAAAAAAAAAAGGGAAAAAAATATTAAGATGTATAATGAATATAGTCATGTGGTAAAATATAAAATATCAACATATAATAATATGTAAGTGTAAAAAATAATCTAATTACAATGAGAGCGTTCTATTTTATGGTGAGTGGGATACATTCTATTTGCTTGAATACCATAAAAATCTAATATTCAACAAATGAGTATTTAAAACCACAAAATTAGTGGAGACAAAAACCTATAAAATGCTAGAATAAATACGTGTGCGATATTGGTTAATATTATTAATTATTATACCTATACATAGTTAATGTAAGGATGAAACTAGAAATGTAACTATTAATATATCTAAATATCACTTTAATTCACCCCACATCTTATTTCAATCAAATATTCAATTCATTTAAGTGCAAAATATAATCATGTGATAAAAAAAACAAGATATAATCATATATATAAGTGTATAATGTGAGAACAGTGATGTCACCATCATATCTCTGCTATCCATAACATATCAGATAGATACCCAAATATCCCGATTAATATGGAACGAATACCAGAGATAATAATGAATATTTATATAAATATAAACCCTCACTACTCCCAAACCCCCTAAAGCCAGTAGTATGAAAATAGTACACTATAGGGTATTATGTAAGAGATGGATGCTGCCATAAAAAATATGTATGTGGGATATTCCAGTAATTATCATAAATTGGGCTATTGTTCAGCAACGAGACACACAAACTATCCTGGGAAACATTAACACACTCACACACACAAACTCACCAACATACACCGAGACACACTCACACACACACACACAAACTCACCAACATACACCGAGACACACTCACACTCACACACACAAATCCTTCTGGATTTACTGGGGAGCCGGCCCTTCCTGGCACAGTTAAGCCCCTGGGTTCCCGTGGAGCGCGCAGATTCCTCATTCTGGTTATTTATTAATCGTGGAATTTATTTCGCCCCCATTTGTTTGTATTTTTAGTTATCCTGTGTGGGATTTTGAAGTCATGTTGGCCGTATGGAAGGAGATGTTTAGCACTTTCTCATATTCTGATGAAGAAGCATCAAGAATTCTGTCGTCTGTTGAAGGTAATTTCTTGTTCTGAGGCTACCTTTAAAATGTTGGAGAAATGCAATAACTTCTCAGTTATAATTTGCACAGCGTCACCTCAGCTGAATATTTTAAAGTACAACGTATTCCTCGTGGTAGGAGGATGAATGTTCAGCCAACTTTGTTCAGAGATAACAAGGACTATTGTAAGAGACCTGGAAGGATTCTAAATAAATGTTCCACCGAGTGGATTCTCCTGAATCTCGAATTCCTGAGAGAGACCGTAACAGAAACCAAAAAAAGAATGCGCTAGACTGGAATTGGAACGATCAACCATCCTAAAAGGTGATGATCTAATAAATGCTAAAAATAAACTGGAGAAGAAGATACAAATGTTGAGAAGGGAGATTGAAAACAAGAAACGTGACAAATTATAAAATTAAAAATGGGCATTTATATTGATGGCAAAGACTGGAATACAAGACGATGTCCGCAATAAACGTTTACTTAGAAGAGATCCTCTGAAAGAGAAATCCAATATGAAAAGAATGGATGGATCACGGATGGACCGGACCTCAGAACAGCCAAGCACCTTCTCTTATTTTTTTAGGGATTACCCCCCCTTCAGGGGAGTCAAGCAAAGAATCAGAAGGGGCAGAAAACATAAGAAAAAGCATGAAATTACTCCCATTATGGTCACAGAAGAAAGGAGCATCGAAAAGGAAGAAATTCCAATAATAAATGTATCTGATGTTGAACTTTCTCCTGATGAACTGTCACTCTTGGGTAAAGCTTTGTCCTTTTCTCCTTTATATACTTCCAATCGTTTAGATTTGGATGTTGACCTATTAAGGTTCTTTCACAATTTGAAACTTAAAGTATTTTTGGGAAAATCCCATGCACTGGGAAGTCACTTGTTGCAGGGTCTATGCTGACTCTGAAACATTTTGGCCTCAAGAATAAGAGTTCAATCCTATAGTCAAGGCTGACATCTCTACTCCCAAATCCATAGACACGCGAATACACAAAGGTAACGCACCCGGCCACAACTGTGTCTCCTGCCATTCAATGATCCCTGGAAAGCATTTTTTTCACCCTCATGATGGTAAAAAATATACAATTAAATATCCTGTTACCTGTAATTCTACTTTCGCGGTATACATTTTAAAATGTCCTTGTGGCTTAGTATACGTGGGACAAACGACACAGCGTTTTAAAGACAGATTTTCACAACATAAATCCACTAAATGCACCAAACTTACTGATCTCCCCATTCCTGCACATTTTAAAGAGAAGTGACATCATATATCACAAATAAAATGTCAAATTATTGATATGGTGCCAGAATCCATCAGAAGGGGAGATAGGATTAAAAAATTATTATATAGGGAAGCGTTTTGGGTTAAAGAATTGGATATCATCGTCATGAATTTGACTTGATGCCTCCTATTTGATTTGAAATTATATGTTGTTTTTTGTTTTTTTTTTGTATTTTTATGATTAATTTTTTTTTCTTTCAGATTCAACTTCTCTATGTATTTTTTATTTGTTCTACATGCGCTGATGTCATCCTACACTAGTTTCACACCCTTATAATTCACATGATTTCATCAACACTTTAATAGCACTGGATCACTTGAAAGTATTTTGTGCGAAATCTCTCTTCTCTCTTTTTTAACTGTTTTTTTTTTAAATAAAATTGATTACTGAATTTGTTGCACCTTGAGTACTTTTTCGGTGACCTCTATTATCGATGCACTTTACTACCTCTTTTAGAATTGGTTGTTTTTATACCTATTTTGCACTTTATTCAATTGTTTCACATTATGATATATCACTGTATATTTGCATAATTTATGATGACCTTTCCATTCTTGATCTTTGTAAATATTCAAGTCCTTTATCTATATTATAAGAACCAGCGACGTTTATTTGTTTTATTTCGTTTTATTCACGGTATGTATCGTACATCTATTTATTCACTTACATTAGATATTGTCTATTTACTATTTTTCTGGTTTGTAAGATAACAGATGGTGATCTGATGATTGGCAATGCTAGCGCATTTTTTGATTACACTCTCACTGCTTTATCAGAGACTATGTTATTGCGCATGTGCGGAATGTCACCACGCTGTAGCGCTGACAAATGTCAGCTGATTACCTATTTCAATCGGCACATTTTTTTTTTGCCGATGTGGTTGTTTGGTTTTACCTAATTCACACTGTTTTTTTGGAGTATTAACACTGACTGTTTTTATATGGCACTGCACGGGTTAAATCTCTGTAAGTGCCTATTACATACACTGATTGCACTGATACTCTATTGGTATTTTATCAATATATATATTCCTTATGGGCATTTAATGCATATGGACCTTAATATATTTCTTTATATTTGTTACTCGTTTCTTTTAACATCTGCAAGCATCTCCTTCAGTTATTATGGGATGTAAACTTTTGAATATTTACTTATGTAAATGAATGATCATTAATTATGCTACATGCGTTGCTATATTGGATTGGTCTTTTGATTGGCTATCCGTGTATTGATTTGCGCTACTTAAGCTCTCACTTTTGAATGTGTGGTTAACTTGAAAAAGACGTCATTGTGAGGTTGAAACGTTGTTTCTTTTGTCTCAATAAATCTGCCTGACGCTGGAACTCTTGAGTGCCTGGAGCCTTTATTTACCTTCTGGATTTACTGGGGAGCCGGCCCTTCCTGGCACAGTTAAGCCCCTGGGTTCCCGTGGAGCGCAGATTCCTCATTCTGGTTATTCATGAAATAAGTATTGACATTTTAAAGTCAGTCCCCAGGTTATGATGGATGCATGCGCGCCAGAAGGAGACTGCTCACTACTTTATTACATCAGCTGATAATGAAGTATCAATTGAGTATGACCAGCGCCCTGATAATAGTAACCAGAATATTTTAAATATGAGGAGCAGACTCGCATGGAGTCTCCCCAGTCATGGAATACAACTAACCATAAATACAAGGATCCACTCACCACGGATCAAAGAGTTAATGATCCTATAGGTTGTAAGCTCTTTTGAGCAAGGTTCTCCTCACCTGTTTTTTCTGTATGTCATATTGTTATGTTATATACTTATTGTTATGTCCGGTCTAAACTTTGTACAGCGCTAGAGAATCTGTTGGCGCTATATAAAACAATAAATAAAAATGAGATATCTCATGATTTGTTATTTATTATAGCTTAGTAAATTGGTGTAAATTTGCTTCAAATGATGGCATAAATACCAAAGTATAAAGATTTAATTACATAAAAATGTCCAAATGTAGCAATAATCCCTGCGGAATAATCAAATGTACAAACATGGATCCAAAAATCAAAGCTAATCATTAAGTAGAATTAGCCAGACAGCTAGCAAAATGTCTACAATCCCAATGATGGAGCCAAAAAGATCAGGACACGAAAATCATCAAAACAGCATAATGTAGAAAAATTGGCAGTTTCATCAAACTCAGAATACCAAAAGTTCTTCATGAAACAAAGATGGACAGAATAGCTTCCGATAAATACAGAGATACTCAGAACCACTTTAGCGACTTAAATAAAATCTCATTGTTTTTTAGTCTTTATTCATTTCCATGCATGTTTAAATTCCTTCATTGCATGAACCTCAACCACATCTGATGGGACCCTGTTCTATTTATCTACTACCCTCTTGGTAAATGTAAACTTTCTTACATTACCTCTAAACCTCTATAAAAATAGCTTAAAAGAAAGTTTTTTTAATTGTTCTTTAACTTAAAATATTTAGAACTGGTGAATATTAAATATAAAATGTTATTTCGCTTTATGCCAAGCGATACCAAAGATCCCAATCGTTATTATCAGTTTGTTGGAAGTTTCATGTAATTTCACATATAAAGCCGCCGGATACAGAGTAACCGGCACTCCTCTCCTCCACACTATAACAGAAATGGCACAGTCTCTGCGTTAAACAGTTTGCAGGAAACAGAAGACGATAAGAAAGTTTTCATCTGGTATAACCTGAGTAGAACGACATCATATGATTTACAAAATGGATTGACAGATAGGAAGTTAAAACATTGGGGGTGATAATACTGTGTAACCCGCAAACTACTAACTCTGTACATCATAACAGACAAGACCAGGCAGGCTACGCGCTCCGATGTGTCTGTCCTTCAATGTCCTTCGTGGCGCAATCCATGGTGATCAATGATTATGTTATATGTGGAGACTTTAAAGGACCAATCATGACTACAACATTTTAAATTTTAGATGACATTTTAATCCCCTCTGATGTAAAATCCCCCCTCCCCCCAAGAATTTATCCCCTCATCTTCTCCAATCTCATCTCCAATCACATGACCTGTGGATGCAGAGAAGACATGAAAATTAAATCAATAGAAGAGACACTATAACTATATATAAAGTTATTTACACCTCTATAATTATAAACAGAGAAAGTCTCTGGAACTCCAACCCCATCATTAGTCGGTGATATTTGGCCGAGCCGACTGTAATGGGGGGCAGGGCTCGGCTCAAATGAGTTTATCAACAACAATAAAGATGCATCCATATTTATAAATTCACAAGTCAATGAAACTTACTAAGAAATGTCCATGGGCTCCTCCTCCTCGCACATTCTGGAAAAGAGAATAATAAGTAGGCATTTATTGTTACTTCACTTATTTAATATCATACTTCTTTTCAAATAAAGCAGCCGTCTGACTGCTGGAGAGATGTATAAACTATTGATCAGAGCTATAGATCAGACCTTTAGTTGATCCAATGTGATATCAACTGAATATTAGCGATATCCCAAAACTAGAAGAGTGGATATGTGACTTAGACCTTTACCCCAAAATGATAAGAATCCATAACACTTACATATCAACTTCCATGGGCTCTTCAGGATCCAATGGTCTTGGTTTAGGATTCTGGAAGCTGTAGATGTTTCTGGATAGAACACAAAAAATACAGGTCAATTTGGAATAATTAGATATTCTTACCATTCTCTTTAATAGAAATAGACATCCATGGAGCATTCTGTGTTTGTTGTATTATTATGTATGGAGAATAAATAGGCTGGAATTATATCCCAATTATATCCCCTCTGAAATGAGCTGCATGCTGGCCCAAGGTGTTTTTCTATGTGAATCTTTATGAAACGGCCAATGTCTAGGACAGAACCATAACAGCTTGTAAAGAGTCTTACTAAAAAAATAATCCTGGATCTCCCGTATTTATACAATGGAATAGTAAAACTTTTGAGCGCATTCATCTCGGCATTTAAAGTAAAGCCTAAATTTGTTAAGAGCAAACATTCATTGGTTACTTACCCGTCGTACTTGAACTGCGGGGCTTTTAAGAGAGATTTGGTCCCATCATCAGCTTTCCTATTGAGGGAAAAAAAACAATAAGTGGATAGAATATTGTTGTTATCTGAAAAAAAGCTGCATGTTGGCCAAGGTGTTTTTTCTATGTGAGTCTTTATGAAACATGTAGAGCCGGGCAACGTCTAGGACAGAACCATAAAAGATCCTAAATAGCCTTACAGATTTAATAGGAACTAACAAGATAAGCCTGGATCTACCCTTAATGTATATTGGAATAGCAAAGGCTTGGGGGCATATATCTCGATATTTCAAATAAGTAAAGCCTAAATTTGTTTAGTATTTATTGGTTACTTACCCGTCATACACGAACTGCGCAGCTTTTAGGATAGATTTGGCCCCATCTTTAGCTTTCCTATTGAGGGCAAAAACAGAACAAAGGCTGATTAGAATATCCTTGTGTGCTCCTTGGTATAAATAATTGTTATGATCCCATTACATTTCTTATAAGTAAAGCCTAAAAAACAAACATTTATTGATTACTTACCCGGGGTCCATGAGCTGCAGGGCCCGTAGGGCTGGTGTGAGTCCATCATTAGCTTTTCTATTGAGGGCAAAAACAAAACAAAAAGTCAATAGAATATTGTTGGGCACTCTGTGTTATAAATAATTGCTATGAACCCATTACAATTAAATAATAAATAATGTTTTCTTATAATTTTTATTGTATCTTCTGTAATGTTAAACATTTTGCTGGTCTATTCATATAACACAGAATCTGTTGTGGGGTTCACTGAAAGTAAAAAGGGCAAAAACAAAACCAGAAGATTGGATAGAATATTCCTGTGTGTTCCGTGGAATAAATAATATTTAATGAACCCATTAGGAGTGAAGCCTAAAGAACAAACATTCGTTGGTTACTTACTCGGGGGACTTCAGCTGGGCAGCTCTTAGGACTGATTTTTGCCAATTGTTAGCTTTCCTATTGAGGACATAAAAAGAACATAGAGTGAATAGAATATTATTATACGGTCCTTGGTATAAAACTTTCTATGAACCAATTACAACAATGTTACTTATATATCACCAGCCCCAGGATTTGTCTGTAAGAATGAAATAAAATGTCTGCATATCGCCAGCTGATATATTAGTTCAGGTGAGGAGTACGTAGGAACATTATCCCCACTGTCATGCAATAAATAATGTTTTCTTATATCTTTTTTTGTATCTTCTGTATTGTTAAACGTTGTTGTGGGGAACACTAAAAGTAAACATGGGGATCAGGGTTGAACAACAATAGAAAACATTTCTATGACTTCGAACAGAGCCATAAAAGATCATAAGGAGCCTTATGGATTTAATAAGAACTAAAAACATAAGCCTGGATCTACTCTATATGTACATTGGAATAGTAAAAGTTTTGACCGCATTCATCTCGCCATTTCAAATAAGTAAAACCTAAGCAGCAAACAATCATTGGTTACTTACCCAGGGTTCATCGGCTTTGGGGCCCTCAGGACAGATTTTGGTCCATCATTAGCATCACTATTGATGGCAAAAACAAAACAATTAGTGAATAGAATATTATTGTATAGTCCTTGGTATAAATAATTGCTATGAACCCATTACAAGAATGTATTTTATATATCAACTGTTAGAATGAAATAAAGCGAAAATAAAATGTTTGTCTGCATATCGCCAGCTGATATATTAGTTCAGGTGAGGAGTATGTAGGAACATTATCCCCGCTGTCATGTAATAAATAATGTATTAGTTTATGTTTTATTGTATCTTCTGTATTGTTAAATGGTTTGTTGGCCGATTCATATAACACAGAATCTGTTGTGGGGTTCACTGAAAATAAAAAAGGGGATCAGGGTTGAACAACCATATAATAAATATCTAGACTTTGGGGAACACCATAGCCTTAATAATGAAGGAATTAGGGGGTTATTTATAAAAACAGTTATAACCATAACAGTTATGGGAGTGGCCATATCATTTGGAACATTCCATTTGTTGCTCTGGCAACCATGTTTTGTACAAACAAACAGCAACAAATATTGAGCCTATCTGCCTAAATACCAAAGCCTTCATTTAAAAGTTTATTCATTTTACTGCCATTGGTGACAAAAAAGAATTAGTGATGAATTTGTGTTTCAGAGATGGTGGGACTCGCGTCACTCGCTGTTTGTTCCATTCATCTGTCCCAATTATCTCTTGTGGGGAAACCCATTGAAACGATTCAACGAGTGTTGGTGCCACAGAACCTGCTGGTGCTCTGTAACTAAAATGTGATGTAGTTCTCATATTATGTGCTAAATAAAGATGTATTTTATCTGCCCAAGTGATATTCTGATGGAGAAATGGTGCCCCAAATACACATTTCCCACAGCACAGGATTCAAAAATCATCCTAAAATATATTTCCCTGCAACCCTTTCTTCTCTTACCCGGCCTCTGGAGGCATCCTGGTAACGCTGATAGCGCTAAGCCACATATTTCACAAGATTATTAAATCACTTCTGTTGTCTCCTCAGATAAACAGAAAATGAGTCTGGTGACAGCGGTCTACACATCAGCAGGCAAACCAGTGATGTCATAATTGGTTAGAACCCCACAGAGGTGCATGAGGATCCCCATGTTAACATCATATGGAAATGCCATGTAAATAAAAATATAATAGGAGAAGCCTGGGGGCAGCAGGAATTATAAGTGCTGAGGGGATGTTTAATCCAGCAGAAGAAATGGAGATCGTTTATTATGATTCAGTATTCTCACCACAGCTTAGAATATCTCCAAAAAGATGATAGCGGTGATAATGATGATGATAAAGTTATGAGATACTGCAGAGCTTTTTTGGACACAGAAATCAAATGACACTATTTGGACTGTTACATAGACCTTGGAGACTTTTAATCTCCAAGTGACTTATTCACTAAAGCTGCAGGTTACAGCACAGTGACAATGTTATCACTCAATGCAAGTTTATCCAGCAGGTAAGGCTTAGGAAGCCTTGGATAATTTATAGTTTAAATAAAGAGTCAACTTTCAAGATTCCTCCTTGATTTTTTATTTTTTGTATATATTTTTAACAAATATGGCAGAACACAATCATCATCAAACAGAAAATCTACTTAGGGGTGGTAGACAAGTAGAACAGCCTGACAGCAGAATTTGGTTGAGGTTAATACAATAAGGGAATGTAACCATGCCCAGGACAGGCACATTTTTTCAGATTTTAGGATGAAAAGTACTTATATGCATTTATCAACATCTTCACATTACAATCTGTGTAAGTACATCAGTCTGATGGGCCTATGTGGAAATAGAAATGTCTCTGTATATGAGATGATGCATCTTATTTACACACTCTATATAGTTAATATTATAGTTAATATATATATTATATTATCTATAAAACTGAACATCCATAACCGGCTTCCTCCATGGGTTCTGCGTTACACCCATCCAGCACCCTAGAGGCAGCTGTAACGACCTTCACTTTAATCGCTCCGCCGTCCTGACCGGTTTGAAGGAAGGAGATGCGTTTGCCAGGACTTTACCGTTGACCGTTGTGAAAGGGAACTCATTTTTTTTGTTTAGGATGCAAAGAAGACAACGTGTAACATGTAGGGTCCAAGTGAAATCTTATTTTTGGCCTCCACATGGGACAGGATCAGGATATATTTAGGATTCTTCCTTTATATTCGGAGGAATCTACTGCATCTCTACTATTTACAACAGGGTTATATACATTCTTTCACAGGAAGCAGCAAATTCTGATTTTGAATAATAACATATATCGTTATATCAGTAATTCATTTGTTACAATTTCTGCTTTCACCACAATCATCATATGCTATATAATTATATATCTATATAAAGAGAAAAATGTTATCGCTATCATATAAAAAATTCAGTGTCAGTGGTGTCCATGATATATTATAATTATTCACGCATTCGGGGTTTCAGGTCACGGGAATGATGTTCTTGGTCGGTGGTAAAACTGGATGCCTAAAAGTTTCCCTGCCAGCTGCTTTTGGGCTTCATATGAATGTCTTTAAGATGAAATGTTTGGGTGGTTGGGGGGGTTGGGGTTGTATTTATTATCTCTGCTTGCCCCTGTTCAGTCACCATTCATGTTCCTTCTCTGTGAGGCTTCACAGGTAACAAAGTAACGACGTTTCAGCTGTTCTGGTTATTTCAGTATCTGAGACCATAAAGGGGATACAGATCAGAAATGAATACAAGGGAATAAAGAATGATCTCACTTATCTCTGTCTTCCATATCCTGTTTATTGACATTTTATGTCATTTTTCCTGACTTGTAGTTTATTTCTTCACCACCCAGGTTATCTTCAGACGTTCAGACATCTTGTAAACTTTTTCAAAAGATTCTTGGGTATTCTTATCGTGCGCTGCTAACTCTACCGCGTCCCATGTTGTTTATCTACTATAAGGTGAATCAGAAAAGTATCTGGGATTTCTTTTTTTTCCAGGGTTTGGCAATGACACAAATCACTAAATAGACATATTCATTGAATGTGTTACTGGCTTTGGATAACCTCTTCACCAGTTTGATTACTACCGCTACCCAGGGGTTCCTTTCTATTTGTTGTTCCATGATATGGGTCAGTATATGGAATATATCATGGTCTATACATGTTTTACCAGTGGACATATAAAAAAAATGCACAACTGTGCCCCTGCGCATCTCAAACAGTGTTAAGAACAAAACCACATAAAATATACAACAATTATCAAAATAAATAAATATACTACTATGTGAGCACACTGATGTTACGATCTCTGGTATCCATAACATATCAGATAGATGCCCAAATGATCCCTATTCATATGGAACGAATACCAGTGCAAACAAAAATAATAATAATGAAAATAGTACACTATAGGGTATTATGTAAGAGACGGATGTTGCCATAAAATATATGTATGTGGGGTATTCCAGTGATTAGCATTCATTGGGCTATTGTTCAGTAGTGCAACCAATTTTGGATAACATTTTTAATGTGTAATTATTATTTTTTATTTTTTTTATTTTTTTGTTTTTTACAACAAAGTACAAACATACATTTCTTATAAGTTTGTTATCAATAAACCAACATATAAGAACAAACAGATACAAGTACAAAAACGTATCAGACATATTTAGAATTCCCCTGTTGCGACCTTAACCTTGATTATAGTTAAATAATGATACCAAGATTTATATTTAGTATTGTTAGTTCTATGATTTGCCATTAGCATTGATTTAGAGATTCTATCAGTCTAACCTGCCTTGTTGTATTTGGTCCACTCGGGGCCAAAAATCCCTTCTAAACGAGAGGAAATCCTTTTCCATAATCTATATTCCAGAATTTGAACTGTAATTAATTCAAGTTTAAATTATGAATTTGTTAGTAAGATTCAGAGCTTTATCCCACTCTGATATCTCAATTTTCCTAATTAGATCTTTTCCCCACTTTTTAAGTGCTGGCGCTCTCTCAAAGAGTCAACAGGATTACGCATCGTCAATAAGATATCATCAGCATATAATTGAATTGTATGTGTACTCTTTATACCACAGCCTAAGATCCCTCTATTTAGTCTGATATCCCTAGCGAGGGGTTCTAGGGAAAGAACATATAGGAGAGGGGAGAGGGGGCATCCTTGCCTGGTACCATTAGGTTCTATTCCCTGGGCAACTACTCTTCCCATGGGGGTTGTATATACCGCCATAATTGCTTGCTGGATTCTTCCAGTAAGTCCAAACGATATTAAAACTTCAGACATATATCTTTAATGTGTAATTATTATTAATATATTATTATTCATTATTATTATTTTAATATTTGAAAATGTGTTTGCATTTTTGGTATTTTTTCATTTTATTGATCTGTTGAATATCAACTAATAATTGTGTATTTGAATTTATATGCTCTATATTTCGCGTTATCTCTATTTTGATTGCAGCATTGTTTTGTATGTATTTTAATATAGTGAAAAAAAATTGTTTCTCTAGGCAGTGATTATTGGATAAAAAAAAGAAACCCAGCCTACTAAAATCCATTGGTACGGTACCACATTAGCTCCCAGATGGGTTAATGAGTGTTGCCATAAGGTACCGTAAATCCATCCCTGGGAACTTTCTATGTGGGGTCACCCTGAGACTATTCAAATATTAACCTTTTAATAACTAATTGTGAATGTTCTATGTAGTGACTCGGTTTATGTGTCGCCCAAATAGCTCTAATACGCATCCTCATGAAAACCTTGACTTATTATTTAAAGGTACATCCTAGTCGACATCCTAGAACAGATTCAGCTTTTACTGACATCATCCATGATTTACTGCTGGCTCATAATATTTCTGTCCAGGAAAGAGGAAACCTAAGTTATGACATCACCAGTAACAGAAGCGTATCATGTGCTGAATAGGTTTGATTATACTTGCGTTATAATAATATACGGTATACATAATGTAGCACCACATGGTCAATAGATGTGCTAACAAAATGTGGAGGAACAAAGCCTAAATATTTCTGGAGTGTATTTCAACCTAAATTACTACGTTACTGAGTGACCATGCTTTTCTCTATTCCAAATCCCAATAAACACAGATCTATGTTATGAGTTACGCAGCTATTGTGCCAAGTTAAAGGAGGAAAATATACTTTGTGTCAATCCAAAGCCTGACTCCTGGTGGGGCACT
>VKOC01049374.1:0-21027 GCA_009364415.1 Spea multiplicata
ATCCATTAACAAGAGCGAAGCTTTCGGCCCCTCTATATAAAGAAATTAGCCAATTGATAAGTTTCCCCGGCAAGCCATACCTGCGCAAGACTGCCCACAGATAGTAATGATCCACCCGATCAAACGCCTTCGACTGATCAAGTGCCAGGAGATACTTATCCCCATCCTCTACCCTACACCGCTCGATGGCTTCCCTGACCTCGCAGACGGTGTCAAAGACAGTTCCCTTCACGGTGCAGTATTGAGAATCAGATAAGACCTCACTGGCGACCCCCTGCAAGCGTTTAAAAATGATCTTTGCCAAAACCTTTCTGTCGACATTAAGGAGTGATATGGGTCGCCAGTTCCCCATATCAGCCGTGTCGACCACTCGGGGCTTAGTTAGCATAATCACTGCCGAGGATCTCATCGAAGGAGGGAGTATCCCCCTCTCCAGGCTTTCATTAAAAACTTCAGTGAGACTAGGGGCCAGGAGACCGCAGAAGGCATGATAGAATTCGGCCGTAAGACCGTCAGGGCCCGGAGATTTTTTCCTTGTCTGCTCTAAAATTGTCTCCGTGACCTCCTGGACAGTGATTGGGCTAACCAACTCATCAAGCTTTCCATGATCAATCTCAGGAAGGGAAAGACCCATCAAGAAGTCGTCCGCCTGATGCCGGCAGGGTCTCCCCTGTCCGAGGAGCTCCACATAGTAATCGCGGACAACCCTCTGTATCCCCCGAGGAGTTTCCTCCAGGACACCGAGGGTGTTCCGCAGACAGGTAATGATCTTAGTAGACTCCTTCCTTTTGCAACTAAGAAAAGGATCGGGTGAGTGGTAAGCACCATGATCCCTTTCCTTGAGCAAGGAGGCATACCTGTCATACTGGAACGTCCTCATCATGGATTTGACCCTAGAGATGTCCCCGGGATCACCTCGTTGCGACACCAGACAGTCTAACTTGCACAGGAGCCCGAGGTAAGTCCTGTACCTCGAGGACTGGATGTTCTGGGAAAGAGAGCGAAATAAGGCACGGGTTCTCACCTTCACCATCTCCCACCACTCAGACTTCGTCGTGCAGAATTCCGCAACGGTGACCTGGTCATGAAAGAAGTTCTCGAAAGCCTGCTGGACCCAGCCTTCTGTCAGGATGTCGGAATTAAGTCGCCAAATCCCTTTACCTCTTAGCGGAGCCTGCGAGATATTTAACAGACAGGTGAGAATAAGGTGATCGGAGAACTCAACCGGTTTAAGCACAAGTGCCGTCACCGGAAAAGACTCCTTAACATAAATCCTATCTATCCTACTCTGGCAGCTACCTCGCTGATATGTGTAACCCGTGAGGTCTGGGTTGTGCTTAATATGCACATCTACGAAGCCTGCCTGCCTGACTATTCTAGTAAGGGCCAAAGCGTCGTATCCCGGTTTGTCTTTGCCACCTTTCCTGTCTTTGGTCCTAGTAACGGTATTAAAATCACCACCAAAGACAATATGCCGGGACGTGTAGAGGAAAGGCTCTATCTCGTTAAACAGACGCTTCCTCTCCCACTTGGTCTGGGGGGCATAGATATTAATCAGATGGAGAGGCTGCCTGCCTACCGACACATCAAGAACTACGCACCTACCCTTCGTTATCTCAATCACCCTATTGAACGTTATGTCCACATCCTGGAACAGGATGGCAACTCCCCCGTAGCCCTCCGTGGCTAGTGAAAAAAAGGAGTGCCCCCATCTCCAGTCACGTTTAGCTGCATGCAGGGCCCCCAGGGAGTCCAGGCGGGTTTCCTGGACAAAGATTATATGGTATTTCTCCCTGTGCCAGTTATCATAGGCTAGAAATCGGGCCCTGCATGTCTTAATACTAGCCACGTTATGAGTGGCTAAAGATAGTATGGGGAGAGTCGCCATCAAGGGTGATGAGAATGAGGAGACTTTCCCTTTTTCCGTACGTTCTCACCGTCCAAGTCTGAGGGGTACCTTTTCGCGGAGAGCCCCGCGGGCAAGGCGTCCTCCTCCGGAATCGGCACCTCTACCAACTCGCTATCCTCCACCTCTGCCAGATGTCCTCGAGCTTCCGCGGCCCTTTCACCTTCCCCCGTCGCCGTTGCCACTACCGCCGCCACCTCTGCCGCCTCATCGACCTCCATGTGGGTACCCCAGTCCGTCAGGGCAGTAAACCTGTTTTGGACTGGTATGTCCCCGCACTTCTGGCCGACGGTGGTTTCAGCGACGGCCGCCGCCGCTGACTTTGCGGCAGCAACAACAACTGTTTTGGGCTTCGGGGCCCCGGAGCTCCCCCGTCCCGAAGGGACTTTCTCCCCCTCTAGTGTGGAGGGTGGATCCTTCCGGGAAGGGGTCTTAGCAGAGGCGGAGGATCTTACCGGACCTCTCCGAGCTGCCTCCTGAGTTGGGGTCTCCTTCCTCGGACCGACGGTCGTCCACCCCGACTCATCCCGCGTGGTTGCGGCTCGGGGTCCTGACGCCGATCGTGTGGTGATGCTGCCTGTGGAAGGAGTACAAACAGAAATGGGGTGAGACGGTCTTGTTTTTTGACGGACAGGCAACGGGTCAATGATGTTACTTACGGGGTTGGCGCTGGAGGAGGTACCTGGGGCGTCGGGCAGAGCCTTGTCCTGAGCGCCCTGCACAACTGGCCGCGGTTCTTTCTCTGTGAAGTCGCCCTCACCTTCCCAGATGCTCTCCAAGTTGTGCTGGGCTTCGGGACACGCTCTGTAGGAATGGCCCAACACCCCGCACAGGTTGCAGCGAATGGTATTGCACTCCTGCTTGGAGTGTCCTACAACACCGCATAGGGTGCACTTGATGACATCGCACCCTATGCTAAAATGCCTGGGAGAGCCACATTTGTGGCACACCCGGGGCTGACCGGGATAGAAGCAAGACACCCGGTCAGTCCCGATAAAGAAGGAATTGGGCATGTGCTGCAGGAGACCCCATACCTCCTTCAGACGGATGTTTACCGTCCAGCCACCGTTCCAGATCCCGTCCTCACAGAGGGTCTTGACCGGGGTGGTCAAGACCTCCCCGTATCTGCGGGCCCACACCAAAATGTCCGCGACGGGTATGGACTCATTCCCCACCAAGAAGTTCACCTTGCGGACTTCCTGGCGCGAGATGGCCTGGACATTAAAACGTGCCCATAGGCTGCCTTCGGACTTCGGCACCCCCTCCCAAAGGGTCCAGAACCTTTCCAGACCCCTCGGACATAAAGCTGATATCGAACTCAGGGGTGCCGCTTACGTGTATGATAGCAAAAAAATCCGAGACCGCGAAACCCAGGTCCTTCAGGGCCCCTACCACCCGCTTCCTCTCGGGCACGGATCCCTCTGCTACATGTAGCAAACGGACCACGTTCCTTCTCCGCATGGGTTGCCCCACTGGGAGTCCCGTAGCCCGCTCGCCGTTCGCTGTTGCCTGCACTCTCGGGGGACCCGCTGCCCAGGCGTTACCGGTTGCGGGTGTTGTACCTGGGGCCACCGTTGGAGTGGGTACTATGGGCCGTGCGGACCTCCCCGTAACCCCGCTACCTTGTCCGCCCGTGGACCCACCAGCGGATGCCGCAGCCACCTCAGCGCCCTCGGGGTTGACTGCGCCCGGCAGATGTCCGGACACTTCTCCATTTATTTTTTGGAGTAGTCCGGACAGGGGGGAGGCAGCCCTGTTAGCGGCGGCCCCGACTGCAGAGATATTCTTCTGCGGCCCCACGGATGCTGCGGGAGCAGCGGGAATAGGATCGGGAACCACCGCAGGGTGGATGACATTGGCAGGGGGAGCGACCAGGGGACCCGGGATGGACTGGGCTGGACAAATAGGCGGACACGCCGTCACCGCCGCCGGATCCTGACCCGGACCCCGCAGCAGCAGCTGCCGCCATAGCGGCCTCTGAAGCGGTCGCCGGTGCCGCAGCCGGCCGCGGGGTCCACAACACCTGTACCCCGACAGGGGCCACAGGAGATGGACGAGCACATACAGGGGAACGTGAACGTACTACATTAGGTAAACACGCCCGGGGTGGGGGGACAACAGAGGACATAACAATAACGGGGGATGGACAGACAGGCACATTGGGAGAGGTACTCACGGTTCCCCGGGGCTCACCGGCCGAATGCAGACCGGCGGGGATAGTGTCCCTAGCCCTCCGACGGGAAGGGCCCGCTCTCGGATCCTCGGCAGCAGCGTCGGGGACCCGGGTTGGGAGTGCTGGGAACTCCTCCTCAGACATGATGGGGGGGCTATCCCCGACGCTCTCCTCCCCGGATGATGATATAGCGGGCCTGCTCTTGGTTTACTTCTTCCGTGTCCTGGGCTCCGGGCGTATGGCGATATCCTCCTCCTCGTCCAGCTCATCCATCGAGAATATTAACAAGAAACAACAAAACAACAAATAGCACATTGGCTAACAAAAGAACTAAGCAAAACAAAACGTCCTAACCCGGACCTGCCACCTCCCGGACTTGCCTTTACGAGGGACATGGCCCTCCCCACCAGGAGTTTCATTTGTGGGACGTTGTCCCTTTCTGAACATACCCCCCCCGAATCCCACCCCCAACCGCAAAACACAAACCCACCGCAAATGATAACGAAACGACAAAACACCCCCCAAATACCCACCCCACCCGCAAACATAAACCCACCGCACGACGATAACACCCAACCCCCACCCGGGAACCCAAACCACAGATACGCGTTATCACAGATATAAAACATGCCCCCCCCCCCACGCCCCATCAGATTCCGGTCCTCTTGTGGTGTTTCGGGAAGAGATGTTTCTCGTGGCCGGAATCCGTACGGACGTGGTCGTCCGGGGGGGGGTGAAATCATATGAAAAGAAGATAAAAAAGACGTTTTAGGACAGAGGACAACAAAAACACAGTACAGAACAACTAACATCCTAAAATAACCTGACGGTGGCAACGTAAGGTACTCCAGGTACTCGTCTAAAACACGTAGCAGCCTTCCTTGAAAAATACGTACACCTTTCAACGACAAAACATGGTTAGTTGCAGAAAATTACACAAAAAGTAAATCATGCAATGTAATGCCTAAAACAATCGGGGAAAGAAAACGTGCAGACTATATAAAGCATGCTGGGCTCTTGGACAGAGACCATGGCCTCAAGGCGGGTGGACCTTGAGGTTTTTCCACAGCCGTTGCCAATGCTGGATTTCCATGGAAGCCCTCTCTTTCGTTGCGATTGCCACCACCGCTGTGAGGATGTCATGCACCACCACCTGACAGGAAAGGACCTTTCGTCGGATGGAGACCTGACATCTAGCGTGCCACGTGAAGTATCTAACCACTGCGCTGACTACGTATAACGTGCTCAAATTATACCTCCGCCGCCTGCTGTCGGTCGTCCCGTCGACCCACTCCGCGTATGACATGCGGGAGAGGAATGGGATGCCTAAGGCGACGGACACCCCTCGGTAAACGTCCACGTTAAAGGGGCACTCGAGTAGAAAGTGGTCCATAGACTCCACTTTCCCGGAACACTCCACCCGGGGACAATCGCGATCCGCAACGTTCCGGTACCTGAGATTCCCTCTGACGTATAGCCTACCGTGAAAGTTGAGAAACGCCACGTCCAGATATTTCTCGGGCAGCCGCTTGGAATTGAGGTTTCTCAATCCCGAGGCGAGGGTCCGTGGCGCGCAGTCTCTCAAGGCCAGCGAAATGCTAAAGTGAGTGGCCAGCACCCCGGAGTCCAAGACCCGCTTGAGTGTATCCCTGGCCTCCTCAACCGTCACGTTCCACCGGCGTTACATCCTCACTCCCCCGGCTACCGAAGTCGGGAGATAGGAGCCACATCGGACGCACATGCTCCTCACTCTCCCCCCCAGTATCCAGTCCTGTAAAAAGGGGTCCCCCCATTTCCCGAAACTGTGTACCCAACCAGGTTTCTGGGGGTCATCTCTTCCGAGAGGCCCGAAGTTCCTTTTCAGAAAGTTGTTCGTCAGGACAACGACCGGGTTGACGAAAGCCAGCCCGCTGTGTGGCCAGGCTAGGTACGTCACTTCCCGCTTGATCAGGTTGAGCCTGTTCCCCCACAAAATGCGAAAGAACAGACCAAACTCCCGCGAGTGAAGGCTACATGGCAGAAGACAGATGGTGGCTAAACAGGGGCAGCACGTAGGTTTTAATCAAGTGCACCCTCTCTCTGTAGGTCAGTTTCCACCGTCAACACTCGTCTACCTTGCTGCAGGCCATGGCAAGCTGTTCGGTCCAGTTGACCAACGAGTAGTCGCCTGGGCCGAACGTAATCCCCAAGATTTGGTCGTGAGCCGCAGGGAAGCCATCGGGGAGAGGGAATTGCTTCCCCTCCTTCCCGCACCAGAAAACTCTGCTCTTGTCCCTGTTGATACGGGAGGACGTGGCGGCCAAATAGCGTTTCATCACTTTGTCTACCATGCCTGCTTCCTGTGTGTCGGAAACAATCACAGAGATGTCATCAGCATAAGCTACTATCCGTAAGGGCCTCTCCGGGGTTCGGGCCACTCCTCTTAACTGACTTGCCTCAACCCTTCTTACTAAGGGATCTATGGCGAAGACGTACAGGAGGGGGCTGAGTGGACAGGCCGGCCTCACCCTGGATCGGATCCGAAACGGTTTGCCTCTCCAGCCGTTTACAAGAGCGAAGCTCTCGGCCTCTCGGTACAATGTGATGACCGATTTAATGAATGTACCCGGCAAGCCATATCTGCGCAAGACTGACTACAGATAGTAATGGTCCACTCGATCAAACGCCTTCGACTGGTCAAGCGCTAGGACGTACTTGTCTCCATCCTCTACCCTGCACCGCTCAATGGCTTCCCTGACCTCGCAGACGGCGTCAAAGACAGTTCGGCCCTTCACGGTACAGTATTGAGACGGGGACAAGACGTCGCTTGCAATCACCTGCAAACTCTTAAAAAGGATCTTCGCCAGAAGCTTCCAGTCGACATTAAGGAGCGAGAAAGAGCTATCAATCTGTCAATCCTTTCCGTGTCCGGGCCGGGTGAGGTTTCCCGTGTTGAGTCAAATTAAGCCGCAGGCTCCACTCCTGGTGGTACCCTTCCGCCAATTCCTTTAAGTTTCAGCTTTGCAACCATACTCCCCCCGGAACCCAAAGACTTTGGTTTCCCGGAAGCTGCTCGGCGGGTCATGGGAATAACGCCGCCGGATCGCTAGTCGGCATAGTTTATGGTCGGAACTACGGCAAAGACCGTGGGGGCCTGGTGATTTAAATTTGGTCTGCGCTAGAATCGTCTCCGTGACCTCCTCTACAGTGATCGGGCTGACCAACTCATCCAGCCTTCCGTGATCAATCTCGGGAAGGGAGAGACCCTGTAGGAAGCTGTTCACCTGATACCGGCAGGGTCTCCTCTGTCCGAGAAGTTCCAGGTAGTAATCGCGGACCACCCTCTGCATCCCATGAGGGGTTTCCTCTAGGACATCTTAGTAGACTCCTTCCTTTTGCAACTCAGAAAGGGATTGGGCGAGTGGTAAGTCCCATGATCCCCATCCTTTAGCAAGGAGGGATACGTGTCATATTGGAACGTTGGAATCATGGATTTGACCCTGATGATGTCCCCGGGATCACCTCTTTGCGCCACCAGACAGTCCAGCTTGCACAGGAGTCCGAGGTAGGTCCTGTACCGTGAGGACTGGATGTTCTGGGAAAGAGAGCGGAACAGAGCACGAGTCCTTACCTTCACCATCTCCCACCACTCGGACTTCGTCGCGCAGAACTCTGCGACGGTCACTTGGTCGCGAAAGAAGTCCTCGAAAGCCTGCCGAACCCAGCTTTCACTCAGGATGTCAGAATTAAGCCGCCAAATCCCTCTTCCTCTTAGCGGAGCCTGCGAGACATTTAACAGACAGGTATGAATAAGGTGATCGGAGAACTCGACCGGCTTCAGCACGAGTGCCATCACCGGAAGAGACTCCTTAACGTAAACCCTATCTATCCTGCTCTGATATCTGCCTCGCTGATATGTGAACCCTGTGAGGTCCGGGTTGTGCCGAATATGCACATCCACCAGACCCGCTTGCCTAACTATTCTAATGAGGGCCAAAGCGTCGTATCCCGGTTTGTCTTTGGCACCTTTCCTGTCTTTGGTCCTAGTGACGGTGTTAAAGTCACCACCAAAGACAATATGCCCAGACGTGTAGAGGTAAGGCTCTATCTCGTGAAACAAGCGCTTCCTCTCCCACTTGGTCTGGGGGGCATAGATGTTAATCAGACGGAGAGGCTCCCTGCCTACCGACACATCTAGGACTACGCATCGACCCTTCGTTATCTCAACCACCCTGCCGATTGTCACATCCACATCTTGGAATAGCATGGCAACTCCCCCATAGCCCTCCGTGGCTAGCGAAAAAAAAGGATTGCCCCCATCTCCATTCCCGTTTGGCGGCATGCAGGGCCCCCAGGCGGGTTTCCTGGACAAAGATGATATTAAATTTATCCCTGTGCCCATTGTCGTATGCGGCGAAACGCGCCCTACACGCCTTGATGCTAGCCACGTTATGTGTGGCTAAAGATAATACGGGAAGAGTCGCAATCATGGGTGTTGAGAGTGAGGAGACTTTCCCTTTTTCCTTACGTTCTCACCGTCCGAGTCGGAGGGGTACCTCTTCGCGGAGAGTCCCGCGGGCAAGACGTCATCCTCTGGAATGGGCACCTCTACCAACTGGCTATCCTCCACCTCTGCCAGTTGTCCTCGAGCTCCTGCGGCCCTTTCGCCTTCCCCTGCCGCTGTTGCCACTACCGCCGCCGCCTCTGCCGCCTCCTTGACCTCCATGCGGGTACCCCAGTCCATCAGGGCGGTGAACCTGTTCTGGACTGGTATGTCCCCGCACTTCTGGCCGATGGTGGTTTTGGTGACGGCCGCCGCCACTGACTTTGCGGCTGCAACAGCGCGGCTTTGGGTTTCTGGGCCCCGGAGCTCCCCCGTCCCGGAGGGACTTTCTCCCCCTCTATTGTGGAGGGTGGATCCCCCCACGAAGGGGTCTTAGCAGAGCCAGAGGATCTCACCGGACCTCTCCGAGCTGCCTCCTGAGTTGGGGTCTCCTTCCTCGGACCGACAGTCGTCCACCCCGACTCATCCCACGTGGTTGCGCCGCCCATGTGGTGGTGATGCTGCCTGTGGAAGGAGTACAGACAGATATGGGGTTAGACGGACGTTTTCTCATGCAGACAGGTAACGGGGCAATGATGTTACTTACGGGGTTGGTGCTGGAGGAGGTACCTGGGGCGTCAGGTAGAGCCTTGTCCTGAGCGCCCCTAACAACTGGCTGCGGGTCTTCCTCCGAGAAGTCGCCCTCACCTTCCCAGATGCTCTCCATGTTGTGCTGGGCTTCGGGGCACGCTCTGTAAGAATGACCCAACACCCAGCACAGGTTGCAGCGGATGGTAGTGCGCTCCTGCTTGGAGTGTCCTACAACACCGCATAGGGTGCACTTGGTGACATCGCACCCGATGCTGTAATGCCGGGGTGAGCCACATTTGTGGCACACCCGGGGCTGACCGGGATAAAAGCAAGATACCCGGATGTTGACCGTCCAGTCACCGTTCCAGATCCTGTCCTCACAGAGAGTCTTGACCGGGGTGGTCAAGACCTCGGTCAAGACTCTCTGTGAGGACGGGATCTGGAACGGTGGCTGGACGGTCAACATCCGTCTGAAGGAGGTACGGGGTCTCCTACAGCACATGCCTAATTCGGGCCCACACCGGTATGTCCGCGACGGGTATGGACTCATTCCGCACCAAGAAGTTCACCTTGCGGACCTCCTGGCGCGAAATGGCCTGGACATTAAACCGAGCCCATAGGCTGTCCTCGGACTTCGGCACCCCTCCCAAAGGGTCCAGAACCTTTCCAGACCCCTCGGGGACATAAAGCTGATGTCAAACTCAGGGGTGCCTCTAACGTGGATAATGGCAAAGAAGTCCGAGACCGCAAAACCCAGGTCCTTCAGGGCCCCTACCACCCGCTTCCTCTCGGGCACGGATCCCTCTGCTACATCTAGCAGGCAGACCACGTTCCTCCTCCTCATGGGTTGCCCCACTGGGAGTCCTGTAGCCCGCCCGCCGTGCATTGGTGCCTGCGCTTTCGGGGGACCTGCTGCCCAGGCGTTACTGGTTGCGGGTGTCGTACCTGGGGCCACCATTGGAGTGGGCACTATGGGTTGTGTGGACCCCCCTTGACCCCGCTACCTTGTCCGCCCGTGGACCCACCAGCGGATGCCGCGGCCACCACAGCGACCCCCTGTGTCACAGCGGGGGAAGGTGTCACCCCAGCGGGAGTCCCCCCGGCCGGGGCAGGAGCCCTGACCGCAGTGGTCGCCACCCCCCACCTCTTTCGAAGCAGGGGCAACCACCCCCGCAGCCCGGGCCACCGCCGACCTGGGGTTCTTCCCTCCAGGGTCCTTCCCTATCATGACTATAGGGGCCATCGCGGGTGGTCCCGCGGTCCCCTTTGTTGTACCCGTGTGCGTTAACAGGGGGCGCGGTCTGTGCCGCGGCGGGGGCTGAGCCAGCAACCGGTATCACTGCCGGCGTAGCCCCAGCGGGTGCCGCAATCGCACCCGGCGCTACCTCCACTGTATCCGCTGCGGGATATAAACCAACTCCCACCATCACCCATTTTACAAAACCCATTTTACAATCACCCCTCACCCACCCGCAATAATAATAATTAAATCAACAACACACCCCCATATACCTTCCCACCCACAACACAAATCCACCCGCCAACTGTAAAACAAAAACACACATAACACCCCCCCCATCCCCACGCCCCATTAGATTCCGGTCCATGTGTTGTTGATGATCCGGGACGGAATCTGCACGGATGTGGCGGTTGGGGACGGAACTAAAAGCAAAAGAAAACGTAAAAATGAGACACACATAAAGAAACAAAAACCCACAATTACAAACATCTAAAACATAAAACCATGACGGTGGCAACGCACGGTACTCCAGGTACTCATCTAAAACAAGTAGCAGCCTTCCTTGAAAAAGTATGTACACCTTTCAACGACAAAACAGTTAACTGTTAGTTGCATGACATAACGCTAAAAAAAGGAAATGACATGCCTAAAACAATAGGGAACAGTATGTGATGACTATTAACATGCTAGGCTCTCGTACAGAGACCATGGACTCAAGGCGGGTGGACCTTGAGGTTTTTCCACAGCCGTTGCCAATACTGGTTTTCCATGTAAGCCCTCTCTTTTGTCGCGATTGCCACCACCGCTGTGAAGATATCATTCACCACCACCTGACAGGAAAGGACCTTTTGTCGGATGGAAACCTGACATCTAGCGTGCCACATGAAATATCTAACAACTGCGCTAACTAGAAAAACAGTGCTCAAATTAAACCTCTGCCCCCTGCTGTTGGTCGTCCCGTAGTTATGCCCAGGTTCTGCGGCGCATTTATAGCGACCAGCGTTCTCTACTACCACTGCCCCGCCGCGTCCTCTCTGGCTGCTTTCTCGTTGCGTTGTGTTTCTATCGTTGGTTTGGAAAGTGCACCGTGTTGCGCGCTCAAGCTACCAGTTGCTCGGCATTACTACTACTGCTATCAGTTTTATGCACTGTATGGAGATGCCTTCTGGATATTGTGTATTTTTGCCTTGTCCCCCCTCCCTCTTTTTTCTTCTGTTCCCCTCTTTGAAATACCAAAAATACTAATAAAAAACTTTGATTTACCCGAAAATAAGGGGATAAACAAGATAAAACAGGGGAGGGGAAGGGTCTCCATCCATCAAGCATAAGTATCATAAGAACACAGTTCCTGTAGTTATGTAGTTTGTTTCAAAATATTAGCTTCCCATATATCCCAGAAATATCTGAGTTTGTTTAGAAGAGTTGAGGGATGTCGCATTGCCAGTTCATACCCTTTATTCTCCACTGTTAGGGAAACAATTTCCCTAACAGTAGGAACAACAGAGGTCTTCCAATATCTGGGCAGAAGCAATACAGTATTTGGATGAAAACATGAAGCTATCTACACCTAGGACCTTACTTTTTTGCAAATACCGTATTTGCCCGATTATAAGACGACCCTGATTATTGATTTAGGAAAAAAAGAAAAGGCCTGGATATAAGACTACCCTATAGGAAAAAAATTCTAGTAAATATTAATTCATGTAAACTATTTTTTCATATTTCATAAAAGCTATGATTGAGAAAAATATATATTTTTTATTTTTTTTTGCCAATCTGCCCTTCAGTTATGCACATCTGCCCCAGGCTTGCTACTCTGCCCCCAGAAATGCCTTATAACCCTCTATATGCCACTCTACCTCCAGAAATGTCTTATACCCTCCTATATGCCACTGTGCCCCATGATATGCCTTTTAACCCCCTATATGTCCCTCTGCCCCATGATATGCCTTATACCTCTATATGCCAATCTGGCATATAGGGGGTTAAAAGGTATATCATGGGGCAGAGTGGCATATAGAGGTTTAAAAGGCATTTCTGGAGGTAAATATAACTGCTAACAGCAATCACAGTCCTAACAAGCCAAGGCAGCCAGTACATGCTGGAACATTCCATTAAGCACACATACTTGCTCATACACCCTCCCCACAACCCCCTTACCCGAACTGCAGATCTCTCAGACTTCTGCAGGGGCCCGGCTGTGCGAGCAACTTCTTTGGCCCCGCCCCCAGAGGAAGGAGGGGGAGGCAGAGTTATGTGACGACTTTGCTGGCTTCCTGTTCTCCTGCTGCTAGGAGAAGAGACGGTGCTCGCCAACCAAAGCACCAGTAAGCAGCCTGGCCCCAGCCGAATTTTTTTTGAGGTCTGATTAGAAGACGACCTCGATTATAAGACGAGGGGTATTTTCAGAGCATTTGCTCTGAAAAAAACCTTGTCTTATAATCGAGCAAATACGGTAACTTTTTTTTTGTTTAAAATTCACCAAACCTGCTTTAAATCATACCTCCAGCATCCCAAATAACAACCACCATAAAAGTAATGTTGTGGGATGCTGTATGTGGAAGCTATATGCAATACAGTATTTGGATGAAACATGAAGCTATCTACACCTAGGACCTTACTTTTTTGCAAAAAAACTTTTTTTGTTTAAAATTCACCAAACCTGATAATGTACATATAGGGGACATCACGGGGACGTGATGACGTGATACGCACGTCTCCCTTCGTCTCTGCCTCGGATATGAGTAGGGGAGGGGGAGCGTGAACAGGCTGACCGAGATTGAGACCAGGCCTTGGCTCTCGATACGGCGTGGGGATTGCAGCCAAGACGTCTGCTTCCTCGTGGTGCGGTTTATCCCGTACCGCCGTTACACCTTTGATTCGCCGTCAAGACACCAATGCTGACGGTTTGAAAGTTCCGCTCCTGTGGACGCCGATAATGCTGGGGTTTAGCTGGTGCCCGTCCCTCCTACGTAATATTCCCTGATCCGGGGATCCGTGACTTACGATCAGGTCCTCCTGTATAGGAGAACCTAGAGGCTCGGCTGCTGCAGCCAAAGATCGCCGGTACGGACGTTCCGGCTGTTATGGTCGCTGCGGCCTTCACAGCTAGAGCCTTGACCAAGCAGGGATACAGCGTGGAGGAGCTGACCCGGTTGCCGGATGCTTTTGGGCAAAGAGACAACATGGGAAGCCGACCTGGCTGGTCTAAAGAGATACAGGTTGGCCTGATTGAAAACTTGCTTTAAGGCCGATAAAATAAATAATTAAAGCCGTCTGGATAATCATGAAATTTTATCACTCAAGAAATCGTTATATGAGAAATACTTGGAAGAAGCAAAAAGTGGTGAGAACATGAAAATATCTATTTATTTATTCATACACAAAATATATCTCTTGCTGTATATCTACTAATATATAATACTACGAGTAATGACTTTACTATTATATAAGAAACATAAAAATTTTACTATTACATGACATTATGAGTAATGACTTTACTACCATATAAGAGAATTTGCGTAGGAGAAACATTTGGAAGAAGCAAAAAAGAAGCAAAAATACTCGTATATAATATTTTTTTATTATTATTTTTTATTTATTTTTTTTAATCTGGGAAAGATTAAGCTATCTTGTCACGCTAAATAATTTATGAGATACTTGGATATTACGAGATACTATGAGACATAATGCCTCCCAAAAAAGATAAAGAAAAAGAAAAGGATAAAAATAAATCAATGAGTATTTTTTCATCCCCTAAATTGGGGTCATCTCAGACGGATTCTAATAGACCTCATCAGAGTATTTATAGAGAAGCAACTCCGACTAGAAATTTTGAAGCAGCTCAGATGGAATCCTTTACTCGTCCTCCATATACACCACAACAAGAAATTACTCAGGAGTTTATAAAAGATTTAATGGAACAATATTATAAAAAAATTAAACAAGACTTAGATGATAATATGATCCAGATTAGATCAGATGTTCACCACATATCAGAAACAATAGCCAAACAAGAGACTATTATTACTAATATGCAGGAAAAAAATAAGAACTTACAATTTGCTAATACCATATTAGAGAATAAAGTGAAAGACTTGGAAGCAAATATTACAAACATACAAGATCGTTTTCGCAGAAAGAACCTTAGATTGAGAGGTATACCGGAAAATGTGCAGAGTCACTTTTTGGAACAATTTCTGAAAGTTTTTTTCTCATCTATTATTTCACCTCAAGAATTGGTCTTATACCCCTTTGAACGATACTATAGACTACGGAAAATATTGAATACTACATATCCGCCTGATGTTATTGTGAGATTTTCCTTATACCATACTAAAAATACAATAATGCAAGAACTGAAAAAATCTAAGATAAAATTGGATCAATATAAGGACATACAAGTCTTTCCAGACCTCTCCCAGTCCACGAGAACAGCCAGGAGAACTTTTCAAGATCTCACCCAGATTCTAAGATCTAAGAATGTGAATTACAGATGGGGATATCCCACTGCTCTAATTATAACATACAAAGATAATGTATATCAGTTTAGAGATAAGGCTTCAGCCAAGGATAAAATGATTTTTGGGGGTTTGATACCAGATGGAACATAACAGGGAATTTCTTCTTTTTTTTTCTTTTTTCTTCTCTTCCACTCTTCCACATAGGAACACTTAACAACTACTTTATATTATTCACATATTACAAATTAAAGTTGGACTAATATAGACAGTAATGCACATATTTATTTATTTATTTAAGATACACATTAAGAGCTGTTAATATTAACAGCAATACACTATTAATATGAAGTAGATTGAGGATGATTGATACACAGGACAAAGATAAATACTTAAATTTATTTAATTTTTTTTATTACACTTGGCACAAACAATAACACTTAATTAGGGGAGCGAAATTAAAGAGGACCTCCTTGAAAGATATTATAGTTATTCTAGACATTTTACACATATTCTTTGGAATATACTCTTTTTTTTTATCCCCATTTTTATTCTTTATTATTTTTTTGGCAATATTAATATTAAATGTTAATCTCCCCCTCCCCACCTCATTAAATTCCTGTGGTGGTGGTGGTTACAGGAATATTAGGGTCAGTCATATCAGTATTTCTGGGGGCAACCCTGATGGAGTGTCAAAATGAATGTATGATGAGTGTGAATGATGTTTATGGGAGACACAATCTAACCAGGGCTATATATTCTGTTTATAATAAAAATGTTTCTTAAGCTGCTTACACTGAACGTACAGGGTTTAAATTCCCCACAGAAGAGAGGGCACTTATACAAAATGCAACAGGATAATAATATAGACATCGCCTATATACAGGAAACGCATTGGATTGAGAAATGTAGATCTTTGTGGAAATTCAAAAATTATTCACACATATATTTAGCTAATATGCAGGGGTCGAAAAAAAAAGAGGGGTAGCGATCCTATGCATGTAGAATTAATGGTCGTTTTCTTATTATGGTTGTGAAAATTAATGATGTACTATATACTTTAGTTAATATATATGCCCCTAATAGGGTTTCACTTTGTTTTTTTGATTCTTTAATAACAAAAATAGACTCATTTCAAATAGGTAATTTACTTATGGGAGGGGACTTTAATGTGGCTCAGAACCCTAAGATTGATCGCAGTCACTTTGAGAAAGGTCGACCTGGTAATCATCAGGGGTTTCAAGATTTTCTTTTGAAGAACTTTACTTTATGACTGTTGGAGAGTATTCCACCCATTAGAGAGAGAATATACCTTTTACTCTAACGTTCATCAATCCTATTCTCGAATAGATTACTTTTTGACTAAAGTCAATACTTTGAATAGAGTGAGAAATTCCAAGATAGGGAATATTACCTGGTCGGACCACGCTCCTCAATTTTTGGAAATTAATAATAACACAGAATATAAAATTAGACATAAATGGAGATTAAATGAATCATTACTGACAAATCCCAAAAATTAGCAGGAGCTATCCGCAGAGGCTAAAGAGTTTTTAGAGATTAACGACAATGGGGAAATCTCGGATGTCACCTTCTCATAAAGATAGGAGCTAGAGAAAAGAGATCAAGAGGTGCCTCCTTATCAGAATTACACATAAAATAAGCGAAATTAGAGAAAGTTAATAAAATCAGTCCAGACTCAATTCAAATACAAGAGATAAAAAAATAAGGAAAGAAATAGTTGATAAAGAACTGGATATCATTAATCGGAAACTATTATATTTAAAACAAAAATGGTATTGTTCTAGTAACAAAATTGGGAAAATGCTGTCTAATAAGTTAAAATCAAAATGTAAATCAGACACTATCAAAAAGATTATGATTGGAGATAAACACTATCTTTCTCCTAAAGAAATTTCAAATGCTTTCGCCAACTATTACAAATCACTTTATAATATCACTGAGATTTCTAACTCTCCAGAGGAGATAATTCTTACAAAAATTGAATCTTCCAAAGATCTCCAAAACACAAGCTGAGAATTTAAATTATCCTATTAACATATTTGAAGTTAAGAAAGCCTATTGATGATTTAAAACCTGGAAAGGCTCCAGGGCCAGATGGGTTTTCATCTCTTTTTTTTACTTCTCTTAAAGAAACTCTAGCGCCAATAATTTTGAGATTGTATATTTCTCTACCCCTACTGGAATACCCTCCAACAGAAATTTTACAAGCAACTATATTACCAATTTTGAAAGAGGGTAAGGACCCGAGTTCAACCTTAAGTTATAGGCCCATCTCATTAATAAATTTAGATACTAAAATATATGCGAACATTTTAGCTCAAAGATTGAAACAGGTTATTCCCTCTATTGTGCACAAAGATCAAACAGGGTTTGTGGAAGGAAGAAGCACAGTTGATAATTCTCGTGAAATTTTGAATATAATCCATAAGGTTAATAATGACCAAATTAAATCTGCAATTATATCGCTCGATGTGGAAAAAGTTTTCGATCGGGTCAAGTGGTCATATTTAGAGGCAGTACTATTAAATTTTGGTATTAAGGGCATATTTAAAGATTATATTATGATATTATATTCTAATCCAACAGCTAAAGAAATGAGACGTATGTTAGATTCTGACTGGTTTCCCATAAAAAATGGTACACGTCAAGGATGTCCATTGGCTCCCTTATTGTACGTGCTTAGTATTGAGCCTCTAGCAGAAGCAATTAGACAAACCCCAGATACTGTAGGGGTAGAAATAAACTCTGTCCCTTACAAAATATCTCTCTATGCGGATGATGTTCTTCTCACATTATCGAATTCCCTAGTTTCTATTCCTGCTTTATTTAGATTGATAGACCAATATAGCTCAATAACTACAAAATCAATCTAGGGAAAACGCAGGTAATTACAACTTTTATGACCGAGAAAGAAAGAGATGAACTTCTGTCTTATTATAAATTTGATCTAGAAGCCCAGGTAAAAGATTACTTAGGAATTAAAATTAAGAGCGATTTGAGTTCTTTAATAGACTGGAATTATAAGTATTTAATAGTTAAAACTAAAGATTTGATGACACACTGGAGAAACCTTGAGATATCTTGGCTTGGTCGCATAAATCTTATCAATGGTTACCTACTTCCAAAAATTCTATATTATTTTCGTTTAATTCCTATGAGGATACATCAGAATATTATAAAGAGACTTCAATCTAATATAGATTGGGCTAGGGCGAAACCTAGAATAGCACGTAATATACTCATTAAAAAAAATATAAGAGGTGGTATCTCATATCCTTGTATTAATAACATCTATGAAGTAGCAATGCTTTCACATTTCCTAGCATGGGATAAGAGCTCAAACAATCATCCATTATGGATGCAAATTGAGGAATCCTATGCAGAGAACACAGACTTATATTCCCTTTTCTGGGTTGATTCTCCTCGATTGAAAGATATATATAAACGGAATCCTATTATACAAGACACAATAAAATCTGTGGATAGATTTAAAGGAAAAGCTAAATTAAGTAAGGCATTATTAACTTTGTTTCCTATAGACTTGATAAATTATTACATAAGAGATATAGATTTAAGAAAATGGAAAAGCTATGAGATAATTAGTCTGGAAAATATCCTGAATCAAGATAAAATAATATCATTCTCTGAAATAGTGGAACAATTCTCGCTTCCATCTTCGGAATTATATACTTATCTAAGGGTCAAAAACTTTACAAAACAGATGAGAATAGTAAATCATCCAGATATTGATCAATGGTTAGCTTTACATAAAAAACAGAAACAAATAACGACTATAAATAATTTAATACAGAAAATGAACAAGGATAAAAAAGACCCTACAATTGAGAGATGGGAACGAGAATTAAATAAAGAATTTGAGCTGGAACAATGGCGACAACCCTTACAGATAATAAAAAAATAAAAAAAAATGTCCATTCAACTAATTTAATGGAGACTTATATTAAAATTCTCCACAGATTGTATTTAGTCCCGAATAAATTAAAGAAAATAAACCACACAAATTCAGATAGATGTTGGCGCTGCCTCTCTTCCTTGGGGACTTTTCTACATATATGGTGGGACTGCCCACATCTCCATAATTACAAGGAAAACACTGCGATATTACTAAATATAATGTTACATTCTCAGAGAAAATTGGAATCTTAGATGTTCCTTTTTCATTTGGGCTTTCAAGATTTACAAGAATCCCAGAGGAACTTAGTCACACATGTCTTATTTGCGGTGAAAATCTGTTTAGCTAGGGACTGGAAAAAACAAGGCCCGAGTGATTGAAAGAGTGTTATTAATCAAATTCAATTCCAATATAGAATGGAAAAAGGATATTTTCAGAAACAGAAAAATCTCAAAAAGTTTTTCAAAACATGGGAAGCATGGACATCTTATTTAGGAGATAGGAGATACGTTTGGGGAAGGAGAAGACTAATATTTTCACGTACCCTGTATGTATAATAGAAAAATATGATGCTAAGAAAAAAAAATAGAAATTACCAAATAATTCTATATTTATACCCTGTGTAAGTGTCTCTCCCGGGAATAGGTTATGCAGATGAATGAGATGAATGATAGATTAAGAATGCAGCAGCCAGGTGAATACGGCTACTGAGAGTTTCATATAAAGCTCATATTATGAATACTTGATATTACTGAAAATGTATAATCTGCTATATGTTTTAAATTGAAATATGCAATTATGGAAAATGTATAAACTGCAAGATGTTATATTTGCAAAATTGTCAATACAAATACTACAAACATAAAAAAAAATCACCGAAACTGCTTTAAATCATACATCTAGCATCCCAAACAACAACCAACATGAATGTAATGTTGTGGGATGCAGTATGTGGAAGCTATATGCAATACAGTATTTGGATGAAAACTTGAAGCTATCTACACCAAGGACCTTACTTTTTTGCAAAAAACTTTTTTTCTTTCCAATTCACCAAACCTTTTCAAATATTTTTTATTACAGTTTTATAAAATACAAAACAAAACTAAATGTAACTTTAACATCAAACATATGAGACTGTCAAATAATATCGCACATACAATATACAGTGTATAATAATAATTCAAATTGAAACCATAAAATTGGGACACATTAATTACAACAATTATCACTAAAAAGAGAAAAAAAACAATACAAAAACAAGGGGAAAAAACAGGGGGAAAAAATGGAAATGTAAATTATGGAAGATTCATAAGATTTATTCTCCAAGGTCATATACAAGATTTCTTTTATAGTCGGAACAACTCCTGTTTTCCAATACTTAGGAATAAGGATAGTAGCTGCAATCAGCAAATGACCTATGATGATCTTATCTATTTTAGGCAAATCAGACGGAAAGTGTTTAAAAATACATAATTCTGGACCAAGCACTTCAATCTCGCTATTCACAAGCTTAATTATTGCTAATAAAGAGTCCCACATATGTTCAATTAATGGACAACCCCAAAAAATATGAAGGAGATTACCTGGGCCATTGCAGCCTCTCCAAAATGTAAAACTTGTAGTCACCTTCATGCGAAAAAGCTTATCGGGGGTCAAATACCATCTGTAAATAATCTTAAAATGATTTTCAAAATGTTGTGCACATTGCGTTATGCCCCTTAGTCCCGAGAACATATCATTCCAGACAGCTAGATCGTATGTTTTACCTAATTCCTCTTCCCAGGACGATAAAAATTTAAGTTTTTCTGAAACCTTCGAGGAGAGGGAAGAGTAACACAGTGAGATAGTACCTGTCCGGTCCGGGGCATTAATATAAACTGTCTCTATATCATTCAAAGCTAAATGAGACTGATCCACATCAAAATCAGATATATTAAATCGTTCTTGAAGAATTTGAATAATTAAGTCATAGTCACATTGTCTGTCAGCATCTAAAGTAAATTTTTTTTGTAATTTTGGAAATGATAGAGCCGAATTATTTTTAAAGAAATCGTTAATGGAAAAAATATGTTTGCTATTCCAGTAATCTATATCTAGGTCTGGAAGAACATATTTCAAGGAACCAAGTGACATCGCCCTGGACCAAGTAACAGAACCTGGTAATTTATTAAATAATCTATCCCAAGAGAGTATAGCCA
>VKOC01049382.1:0-13429 GCA_009364415.1 Spea multiplicata
ATCGTTTCTTATCCTTACATATTATGTCACACAGAAGATTTTAAATCATATAAAAAATATGGCTTCCTCACTAACAAACCTTTCACCATGTCTGTCTATCAAACAGTTGTTTTTCTCACATTAAATGCACCTCAGATATGCGTAAAATATGATGTAAACACTGGAACGGATGCTTCTGAGTTACTATATTAGTGTGCCTTGTACACTGAACTATACCTTACATTAAGGGGGTAGTTTTATAGCTGCTGAGATTTTTTTGCATTGAAATATCCCACTGTATGTTGTAAAGGGTTTTTAAGAAAGTTTTGAAATAAGTGTAACCTAGTTTTACATTTCCCCAAATCTAGAATATAATCTGTTGGCATAATGTTTTAGACCAGAATAATGATCAATATCATAATAGCATAAGCACTCCAGTTGGAAAGTATGTATTAAAAAGTCACAATGTGAAGTTATTGTTAATAAAAAAAATGCACTAATCCTATGTTCTTCTCAATTTGAGCTATTAAATTAACGTGGTTTATGCAAGGTTGCCATCAGAAATCTTGGGGCCCATGTCCATGCCAGTGTCCCGCACGTTACTCCACCCATCGCTCTGCCTTAAAATCTTTCCATAAGCACACCTTATGAGAACAAGAGCAAGCCTAAGGTTAGTGGTACCTGGATGCAGTATTTCCTCAAGGCCCCCTATAACTAACACCACTTTACCATGGTACACTTAAGTAAAAACACACATTCTTTCTCCTTCTGTCCCACTCCCAGGGCCACTAACCCCAGGCTTACCCCTGGCACTCCAATACCATCCTTTGACACACAAACTCATAATTAACATAATACGTTAACATGCTAACACCAAATACCAACACACATACACTCATGGTAACACCATATCATAACAAACACATGCTAACATCATATGCTCACAAAAATTAACACCTTACAGTATGACACACGCTAACACCACCTGCTCATGCACAGGAATGCTAACCTCATACACCAGTACATACACACTCTAACATTACATGCAGATATACACAAGCTAATGGCACACAGTAACACAAACACAAGTGCACACACGCTAACACCACTCATGCACATAAATTTGCACCACATTTTTTCTACATTTATAAACATTTATAGATTCATTAGAAAATAGTTTATTTAAAAAAAAAAAAAAACAAATCCAGTAAAGAAAATATTCCAATATCAAAGTTCAATCATACCCATTTAAAAGATAGGTCAACTTTTTTTTCCATCCGCATGTACAAGATTTTTGAAGTACCGTATTTGCTCGATTATAAGACGACCCTGATTATAAGATGACCCCCCAAAATCTAAATATTAATTTAGGAAAAAACAAAAAGCCTGAATATAAGACTACCCTAATAGGAAAAAAAGGTTTACTAGTAAATATTAATTCATGTAAACATTTTTTCCTATGTAATAAAAGCTAAGATTGAGAAAAATATATATTTTTTTATTTCCTTTTATTTGCCAACCTGCCCCCCCCAGTTATGCACATTTGCCCCCAGGGTTGCCACTCTGCCCCCAGAAATGCCTTATACCCCCTATTTGCCACTCTGCCCCATGATGTGCCTTTTAACCCTCTATATGCCAGAGTGGCATATAGGGGGTTAAAAGGCATATCATGGGGCAGAGTGGCATATAGGGGGTTAAAAGGCATTTCTGGAGGTATATATATATATAACTGCTAACAGCAATCACACTCCTATCAAGCCAAGGCAGCCAGTACATGCTGGAACCTGGGGATGATAGTAGTGTGATTACAGCCTTCCTATGCCATGCTACCACCACCACCCCCCTTACACATCCATGCTATCACACACACACTCATTCACAAACATTTAAATACTCATTCATTCCATTAATCACACATACTTCACACATTAATCACAAAAACGCTCGCCCACCCCCTTACCTGAACTGCAGATCTCTCACTCGAAGACTTCTGCAGGGGCCAGGCTGTGTGAGCAACTTCTCTGGCCCCGCTCCCAGAGGAAGGAGGGGGGAGGCAGAATTATGTGACTCTCTGCTAGCTTCCTGTTCTCCTGCTTCTAGCAGAAGAGACGTTGCTTGCGTCCAAAGTACCGGTAAGCAGCCTGGCCCCAGCAGACATTTTTTGGGGGGTCTGATTAGAAGGCGACCTCGATTAGAAGACGAGAGGTATTTTTCAGAGCATTTGCTCTGAAAAAAACCTTGTCTTATAATCGAGCAAATACGATATTTCAAGAATAACTGAGCAAAGATTTTAGAAATACAGTCATATGAAACATAAATTACACTCTCTTTTTTTCACATGTCCCTTAGCAGGTCTAAAAAATAGGTAAATACAAACTCAGATGAACAACAGCACATGACATATTATACTGTGTCAGAACAAAGCTAAAATGTAGAGGTACACCCTTAGGAATTAAGAAACTAAGTAACAGCATGTGTGACCACCTCTATAAAAGCCATAGTTTTAGCAGTTTGCTGTCTGGAGCATTCAGGTGTGTAAGGAGGAAAGACAACAACAATGATGCTTGAGAAGCAATTGTTGTGGCTCATCAATCTGGTAAGGGTTATAACTAAAAGGCAATTTCCAAACAATTTAAAGTCCATCAGTCTACGGTGAGAAAGATTATTTAAAAGTGGAAAACATTCAAGACAGTTGCCAATCTTCCCATGAGTGGATGTACCAGCAAATTCACCCCATGGTCAGACCATGTAATGCTGAGAAATCGCAAAAAAACCCCAAGAGTTACATCTCAGGTTCTACAGGCCTCAGCATGTTAAATGTTAAAGTTCATGACAGAAAAATTAGAAAAAGACCGAACAAGTATGGTTTGTCTTGGGAAGGTTTCCATGAGAAAGCCTCTTCTCTCTAAAAAAAAAAACAAAAAAACATGGCAGTATGGTTTAGGTTGGCAAAATTGCCTCTGAACAAACCACAAGACTTTTGGTGCAATGTTCTTTGGACAGACAAGAACAAAGTGGAGATGTTTGGCCATAAGGTCCAGCGCCATTTTTGGCGGAAACCACACACAGCATATCAGCACAAACACCTTATACCACCTGTCAAGCACAGTAGTAGAGGAGCGAAGATTTGGGCAACAGGACAATGTGTGTATATGAGTATGTTAGCATGTATGTGTAAGTATGTTAGTGTGTGTCTGGGTAAATTAGCATGTGTCTGGGCATTTTAGTAAATGAACATGTATCTTTGGGTATGTTAGTATGTGTATCTGGGTGTGTTGGTGAAAGTGTATTTATGCCAGTATGCAAACGTTTAGGTATGTTAGTAATAGTGTATCTGTCAGTTAGTGTGTGTTGGTATTTTAGTATGTAAACATGTGTGGGAACATATACTGTATGTGTCATTTTTAAAGAAAGCATGAGTGAGCAGGCAAAACACATTTCTTTTATTTTTTATGGGATTCATAAAACTGTAAGTTTTAACAAAATAAAATGACAAAAGTCTACATCCCCTTAGTTCTTAATGCTGTGTATTACCCTCCCTAGCGTAAATGACAGTGTGCAGTCTTTTGTAATAGTTGTCTACGAGGCCCCAAATTCTTGCAGGTGGTATAGCTGCCTATGTGTCATGGCAAAAGGGCTCCAGGTCATGCAAAGTCATTGGTCGTCTTGCATGAACCGCACGTTTGAGATCTCCCCACAGTGGCTCGATCATATTAAGGTCAGGAGACTGTGATGGCCACTCCAGAACGTTCACTTTTGTTTGATGTAACCACTGGAGGGTCAACTTGGCCTTGTGCTTAGGGTCATTATCGTGCTGGAAAGTCAAAAGAGCGTCCCATCCGGAGCTTTCGTGCAGAAGAATGCAAATTGTTTGCCAGTATTTTCTGATAACATGCTACATTCATCTTGCCTTCAATTTTCACAAGACTCCTTGTGCCTTTAGAGCACAACCCCCCAAACATCAGTGAGACACCACCACGGGGATGGTATTCTTTTCGGTATAGGCCTTGTTGACCCCTCTCCAAACATAGCGCGCTTATGGTTGTTACAGTGGGCCTGTCAAGGTATGGTTAGGCATATTGTAACCAGGCTTTTTTGTGGCATTGATGCAGTAAAGGCTTCTTTCTGGCAACTTGACCAAGCAGCTCATTTTTGTTCAGTATCGTCGTATTGCACTCCTTGAAACAACCACACCATCTTTTTCCAGAGCAGCCTGTATTTCTCCTGAGGTTACCTGTGGGTTTTTCTTTGTATCCCAAACAATTCTTCTGGCAGTTGTGGCTGAAATCTTTCTTGGTCTACCTGACCTTGGCTTGGTATCAAGAGATCCCCAAAGTTTCCACTTTTTAACAAGTGTTTGAACAGTACTGACTGGCACTTTCAAGGCTTTGGATATATTTTTTATATCCTTTTCAATATTTCTAAATTCCCATTACCCTGTTACGCGGGTCTTTTCAGTTTTTTTCTGCTCCCCATGGCTCAGGATCTAGCCTGCTCAGTGCAACCAAGTGAGAGCTAACAAACTCATTGAGTATTTATACACAGGCACTAATTGCAATTTACAATGTCACAGGTGTGAAAAATCAATCTTTATTGCCCTTTTAACCTGTGTGTGACCTTGCGTGTCTGTAAAAAGGCCCTATGCTCAAGGGCTGTCACAGAACTAGGGTTGCAGAGGACTTTTAACCCCATCTTCAACTGTGCTTACCTGTTTTGGTTGTTCCCATTAGTATAATCACACCCTTGCCCTGTACCTGACCATGTCTTAGCCGTTATTTTCTGGAAGTCAGCTAGGTGCTCGCTGGACTTTTTAACCCTAAATATTTTGGATGCCCCTGGCCCCACTAGAGAGCTATTTTGCAAAAATATATAACGTGGTGGGGCTCAGATGAGGGATGGTCAGGAGAGGGAGCCCCTTAGGAACCCTTGGGAATTTTAAGCCCCTTTTGTTGACCGGGTTTAGCAGGCGGAGCTTCCGCCTGATTGTTTTGCGGACTATCCCAGGGAACCCTCAAACTGCTACCGCTTGGGGTCCGGTCCCTTTTTGGACCTAATCATCTAGGGACTCCAAGCTATCCATCTATTCCCCAGGATTGCCACCTATCCCTAGGGATCACATCAAATTCAAAGATTTAGGGTTTATACAGGCATTGCTGTGCTTGAGGGTCTGATTGCGGCGCAGGGCTGTCTGGGCAGGGTATTGTTTGTGGTGATGGGATTATCTCCCTTAGCTGGTAGAGTTTGTATATAAGGCTGTGTGTTTTCACTATAAAGTGTTCTTTGTTTTTACCTCAACATTGGTTCTGTCTGATTCTTGGGGTGGACTGCTATAATCACTTACCGTCCTTCTCAGGACAGTATCAGCACCGCATCAGCTACAGCACCAGCACAGATCCATTTCGGCAAAGTCCTGATTCATCTGTCTAGTGATAATTCCGTCAAGCGCTGAGAGGGTTAATCGCCGAAGTTTGGGGAATGAAGTAACAATCTGATGGGTGTACCCAGTCGGGGTACAGGACCTCCCGTCACAAGGGCCATTTGGGTGATATCTGTCATAATTATAACTTAAAAAGGAGCCAAACAACTAAGCCAATCATGAAGTTTAAGCCTTTATAACAGAAAAAACAGTCTCGATGGGCTGAATGGGTCTTATACGCTGTCAAAAAATTTTTCATACAAAAGAAAAAAAAAAGAGAGAAAAAGGAAACATCCCAGGGACTCTTCAACACCAGGTAGGTGCATCTTTCCATAACACTGGGTATGGATCTAAACATACACTTTATGCGCAGGGGAACAATGGTTATCAAACTAATTTTGCCTTCTTTTGGATCAAAAGTCAGAAGGATTGGTAGAAGGGTTGAACTTGATGGACTTATGTCATTTTTCAAACAAAATTATTATGTTACTAAGTTACTATATGTGTTGTTCATCTGAGATTGTATTTATCTAATTTATAGACCTGCTAAGGAACAGATGATTGTTATTATGTCCTGATATGTAAAACCATTCAGAGCGTGTCTTTTTCACATGACTGTAGTTGCACAAACACATGGTAATGTAAAAAAAGATTGTAGGGCACAAAAAACCCTTAGTAAAACAATGATTAAAGAAACAGTCATGTCACACAATTTTTCTTCTGATATGATATAATGATATTTTATAAAATAAATATATGTATATTTATAAAAATAAAGCTCATCTTCAATGTTCTACAGGCACAGAGGGACGGAGTCTAAGACAATTTCTAAGACAAGCTACAATGGTTGAAAGTTTAAGAAGCAGCCACTGGGAGTTAAACAGAAATGAAATACTGGTTTAGGCTTGTTCACTAAGTCTATTCCCAGTCACATTAGACATTACTGAACCTTTGAGCAATGTCTAGTGTCACTGGGAATAGAATTATTTGTCTTGCTCAAGCCTGAAATCACAATATTTAATTAGATAAAGCTGTCAATGTATCCCTATGTACTTTTCTGCTTGAGTTGTACTATCATAAACAATTTGTTTCTCATGTTAACTGTATACACTCACTGGCCACTTTATTAGGTATACGAGCGCCCTTAAGTGGATTGTGCACTTTATTTGACCATCAGTCAAAATTAACCCCTTAATGACAATGCCCTTACATGTACGGGCTCAAAATACATTGCTTTCAATGGGTGTAGGGACTGCCCATTGTCCTTAAGGGGTTAATACATTCAGTTGCCTTTGAAGTTGGGTTCACAAAAATGAAGCTTTTTGTATTGTATTGTCTTTTGGATTTTACCCACTATTTAGGGTAGATACATTTTGCAAACATCATAATGGCTTTCGCTATGATGTGTGGTCATGCAGTGACATGTCCACCTCTGTTATAGCAAAGAGTTATTTTTTTATTCATTTTGCTTCCTACATAATCCTTTTATTAATGAAATTCCCACTTTAATACCAGATGTCTGACAATTTGATGTGTTGCTGAACTGAGCCTGTTGTACTGCACAATAAAGCATGGCTTTAATGTCAAAGTGCAGGCGGCTGTTTATTGAAATGCAACACTGAGAGAATTATTTGTCTCGTTCTGGGAATCTGCTCCACTTTAATGTGCATGCCAGAAAATATTTAAAGAGGCACTACTTGTACTAACCCCTTGTGCCACACCAGAGGCTAGGGGAGAACTGAGACCTGACTAGCCATCCTTATAACCAAACCGTGTCACTGCCAGACGCCTGCTGTGACAAAAAGTCAAACAAGTTAGTTACGTAAAGGAGAGGAGGGGGGGGGGGAATAATTGACTGCTGTTACCAAATGGCAATGACCAGGGTCACAAAAAGGGCACCGTATATATGCCCTTGGGACACCCACATCCCAACATGCATACAGCCAGTCAGAGCTGCACTCACCCACACTCAAACATGGGCCCTGTCCGTTAAGCTGTGCTAACTCCAAGGGGCTTTGTTTTTTGGTGGCATTGATGGCGTAGCAGGCCGTTTGGTGCCACAGACAAGCCGTGTGGGGGAAAAGATAGTGCAGACAAGTCGTTGAGCGCAAAGTTAATGCAAATATGCCGTTTGGGCGCAAAGATGGTACAGACAAGCAGTTTGGGTGCAAAGATGGCGCAGTCAAGCAGACAAAATGTTTGAGGGCACTGACAGACAAGTTTGGGGGCAAAAACGTAATTGAAGCTTTGTGGGAGACTGGCAACGCCTCTACCAGTGAGGGTTAGGGTGACTACATTTTACTTTTGCCATTCAATGACACAGTATGGTGCAGATGAGATTACACGCACAGGCGTATATATTATATCTCACACTTATTCACATATGCACACACAGTCACATACACATAAAATACATTTTATATTATAGAAATGATTAGGAAGCCTTGCGAACCATGCTGATCTTAGATTTAATACAACATTTGTATTAAAATATACAGTCATCACCAGGCATGAGTAGCCTCAGACCATTAACCTCCTCCGTTACCAGACCTGAGCAGTCGCAAACAATTAACCCCCTCCATTACCACACATGAACTGTCTCAGACAGTTAACCCCTCAATTACCAGACAGGAGGAATTCCAAACAATTAACCCCTTTAATTACCAGACATGAGCAGCCTCAATTAACCCCCCATTACCGGAGTTGAGTAGTCTCAGACAATTAACTCCCTCCACTACCAGAAATAAGCAGTCTCAGACAATTAAGACATGAGCAGTGTCAGACTATTAACCACCTCCATTATCAGAAATTCTTCACACACAGTCACACAAACAGACAAACCTGATTACCTGGTGGTACCAGAAGAGGATTCTGAACTCTCAGCCAATCAGGAGAGTTAAGAAGTATCTTCTGATTGGCTGAGACCTCCTTAACACCTAATGAGGGCTCACAAGCACCTATACATAGACATCCATGCTCACACGCACTTTTACATAGACATCCATGCTCACACGCAGTTATACATGGACATCCATGCTCACACGCACTTATACATGGACATCCATGCTCACACGCACTTATACATGGATCCATGCCACACACTTATAAACTGGACATACCATGACTCAATTTGGATCGAGTGTTGTGCGCTTATACAGTGACATCCATGCTCGCACGCACTTATACATAGATATTCATGATTACATACACAATAATGCTCAGATGCATTCAAAAATACATGCATTCAAACATACATACTCCCTTACCACTCCTGCAGCTTTAGTTCCAACTGCTCGCACACTGTCCATGATCTCCCCCTACAACCCTGGCGACCCACCCCGACCCTCGCGAGCCCTGTGTATAATGCGCACCCACCAGATTAGGTCACTGGCTAATGATCAATGAGACTGATCAATGATCAGCGACCTAAAAAATCTTCTGTGTGAGACTTGATGAGCCCCAGTTTGCCATTTCTCACAGTATCTAAGACTTTGAGCCTCTTTCTTCCATCCATTGTACTAAAATTCCTTATTGAACTTATTCTATGAGTTTATTTCTGTTTTCCATGGGAACCATACTTTCAGCGGGCACCCAAGTCTACCAAAATTGATTCGGATGGATTTTTCGGTTTCGTTTTTGGCCCATTTTTGGCCCATTTATTATAATATATATTTACCTACTTTTACTTCAAGTGCGGTCCTTCTTTGTTGCGGGAAACGGGACTTGAGAGTCCGTTACGGCAAGATCCTGTGGGGGTGAAAATGGAACAGCAAGTGGGAGATCTAAAGGAAAGACTAATGAGGAGCCCATATTAACCATGGAAAACGTGAGTGCAACACCTAAGTTATAAGGTGGATTGTACCCTAGCCGTATTACACTATTTGTGTTTTTTGCTTCTTTTTTTTCCTCTCTAACTTCAAGATTTATTGTATTAAGAAGCCATCTACATCCAGTATATACAGGTTCTGTAAATTTATCTTTATTACTAATAGATTTATGCTGAGCGCACTTAATACCTTTCTTTGCACTATTTTTTGTGATATTCACATTGTATATGGAGGGGAAACCACCTAATTAAGGTGTCGCTGGCATAGAAGGGAGAGCGCAGGAACAGTCACAGTATATATATTTTTATTTTTTGTGTGTGTGTGACACAAGATTTACTGATATACAAGTCTAATAATAATAATAGTAAAAAAAATATATTTTATTAATATTACCTTATTACCCTGATGACCCCCTTTATCTCTCTACTACAAAGTGTAACTGACAGAACCTGACCTAGAAGGTTTACTTGTTAAATGCTAGTGCTCCATAGAAGCATAGCATTGATTATCAATATGTCCCTAGAAGCCTGTGTAGACTGGATACACAAGCATTAACCCTTTCAATATCGCAATCACATCATTGAGCAATCATGCAGCATATTTAGAAAAATTACTACTTGGCTACAATACACACCTCCCTTTCCAAGACTAAAAAAGTGTACATTGTGCATATGTTATGGTAAGTATTTAAAGGGATTTAACAAAGTACAGGAGGGAAGTCTTTTTTAATGAAGGAGAAAGGTTAGTCATATTGTAAAATCTTGGGTATATTACACACAATTTAACTCATTTTCATAAGTCCTGAAGATAGGGGTGTGTATTATATACAAGTAAAAACAAATACATATGTATTTTCAACAACAGTACCATTCACATAAAAACACTTCAGAAGTAATCTAATTTTAGATATATTATTAACCTATTAAACTAGTTTCGTAGCATGGCTTCGTATGCAGTGGGAAGTACAGTGGTGCCGAGACTAAGTAGTGAAGAACAGCAGAGGCACTCTCTTGAGCTTTAATGGCTAGCCATGATGCAAGAAGACAATGAGCAAAATACTCCAGAGGACTTCCAGACTCTATGGCCCAACCTCTGTCCCAGTGAGGAGAGCAGCAAAGGCCAAGATCAAGGGAAAGAATAACACCCTCACAACTTTTAAGAAAGCCATGACCTCTGTAGGCAACAGGACTGCCGTTAGTTCCGGCCTAGGTCCCTAACCAAAATATGCCACTGGATAAGATGCTCAACATGCACTGTCCAGTTCATAGATTGCATAGAAACCCCATAAAACTAGCAGAGAAAAGATAAAGTCCTGGTTACAGTAGACATCTTGGTGGCTATATGTTAAAGGGTAAAAAACACTAAAGCTTCATGTAGTGGCCCAATATTTTAATCAGAGCAGTCCAGTAGCTAATCATGCACCAGCTCTACCCTATTTAACGCAGAGGTAAAAGAACATCAATGCAAACCTTAGACAACATTACTGAAGTACTCACACTCATTGGCTGTACCACATCCACTATAATGAGCTGCTGTTCCAATGGCCTCCGTGAATGTCAATTAGAAGGTGCCCTTTCATCTTTTTTCCATGGAAGTTAACATGCTTGTTTGTATTATTTTAGCTTAATTTCTTCAACAAAAGTCCAATTATTAAATGGGTCAATAACCAGGCCTATTGTGATTTTAAAAAAAAAGGGAAAAAAATAGCTGCATGCCGTTTTTAATATGTCTTTCAACTCTTAAATCCCCCTTCCGTTTTAATTAAAAAAAGGAAAGCACAGACCGTTTCTTCTCTCTTTACACTACAATATTATAAACAGGTAATTAACATACATATCCGAATATCAAAGACAAAAACAAAATGGCTTTTACCATCAGAAGATCCCTGCATTTTTGTTAGATCTTCCCCTGTAATAAATGCCTAAGCCTGTAGTAAATAACACTGTAATGCTCTACATATTTTAATGGAACTAAAAAAAGTAAAGAAAACCTAATATACTGTATACACTATATCAGGGGTGTCCAAGTTTTTTCTGCAGTGGGCCACGTCATCAGAATTGTATACGTGCGAGGGCCGTTGTTAGCAATCACACTCCTATCATGCCAGGTCAGCCAGTACATGCTGGTACAGGGTGGCTGTAAGTGACGTGCAGACCCAATACGGCTGGCAGCATCAATACACAAGGGGGCAGCTAGCCAGGTTTCAGCATATGCTGGCTGACTTGGCTAACAGCAATCACAGTCCCATCATGCCTAGGTTCCAGCACTTGCACATCCATGCTATCACACACACTCATTCATTCATATACTCATTAATTCACAGATTCATTCCCTCAATCACGCATACTCATTCAAACACCCTCCCCACCCCCTTAGCTGCACTGCAGCTCTCTTGATGCCTCTCATGAATTTCAGCAGGGGGCGCGGCCTCCCTCTGCGTTCTCTGGTACTGCACAGAGGAAGCAGGACTGGAGCAGAGTCATGTGATGTCACGTGAACTCTGCTGGGTTCCGCTTCCTCTATGCAGTACAAAAGACCCTCCCACAGGTAAGTAGCAGGGCTCTTGTTGTAGCAGGGCTCGAGGTGTGGCCCACGTAAGATCGGTTGCCCTGGCTGCCGATATTACGCGGGCCGCACCTCGAGGTCTCGCGGGTCGCATTTGGACAAAAATATCGGGACACCTGACCACTACACCAACAGGGACTTTGACATTGCATTCTAAATGAATATACATTAATATGTAGTTAAAAGCATTCACTCCTCTGGGAAGGTTCTCCTTCTGTGCATAAACAAATGGCCGCAAACCTCAATGAACTGAAGCAACGTTGTAAAGAAGAGTAGTTCAAAATTTCTCCACAATGATGTGCAAGACTGATAAAGTCATACAGAAAACAATTACTTCAAACCATTGCTGCTAAAGGTGGATCTACAAGCTATTGAATCATAAGGTATACTTAGTTTTCACACATGGCTTTTCCATTTTGGCTTTATTTTTTGTGGAATAAATCATGACACAGTGTAATATGTCATGTGCTGTTGTTCACCTGAAAAGTTGTATTTTAGACCTGCTAAGGAACAGATGATTGTTAATATGTCCTGATATATAAAACCATAGAAACCATAGAGGATGTACTTTTGTTTTCACCCAACTGTAGATAGTTAACATCTAAAATGCATTCTGAACCTGTACCGCCACAAGAGATTTTCTTTGTGTAAAATCAAGGAGGACACATTTTCAGAACAAATAAAGGTAAATTATGAATCATTTTTCAAATCAAATTGAATCATCACATACAAATCACATTGCATATTAGTAATAGTTACACTTTTTGGAGAAGTCTTGGAATTATTTTAGTGGAATGCTCTTTAATTTGTGCATGTAAATTTGCAGCAATTCTTCCCAAAGCTGGAGCATAATTTTATTGCATTATATTAGGCAAATTGTTGATTTCTGTTTCTCTAGAAATTAAATTTGGATGACCAGGCAGTGCAACTAAAGGTCAGCCCTTAATCAAGACAGAGGTCAGTAGAACAGAACACTCAAAATCAAGTTAAAGAAACTGTGTACCACAGATCTGTCCTACACAGAAAGTAAATGCAAAGTAAATAATGTGAACAATACAATAAAATCTAACTATAGTGCATTCCTTTTGGATGTATAATATAATTTTACAGAAATGTGTAATTGACTTACTGTTCTAGCATAGCCTCATGACAAAAAAAGATGAAAAGCTACTCTCACAGCCTTACAAATAAAAATCATTTAAGTCTAAAAACTGCTACCATAACCATATAGGAAACACACTCAGTGCCATTACTACGACTCTATGTATTGATTGTACTTTTGCGCTATGTCATCTAATCCAGTGGTACAATATGTGGAAAGTGGTTTTTTTTATATGAAACTCTTTTCTTTAAAAGGGGTATGGCATATGTTATTGTGACACAAGATTGGACATTCTGCATAGGACAGAACTGATAAATTGAAGTAATAATTAGGTGAAAAGTTGTGTGGTCATGTTGGAATAAAATGTCAAAATAAACATATATATTTCCTGACAGTTTATATTCTGTTATTAATGCAATCGGCCACAAACAACTTTTACATTACTTTGAATGTACATCTCTTGAAGGATTCAAAGACACCTCACTTATTTATTTGTGATCCACAGAAAATATAAATCTTACCAGAACAGGGATTTTTTTT
>VKOC01049385.1:0-14871 GCA_009364415.1 Spea multiplicata
ATATCCGTGAGTTGTTTTTGAAGCTGAACCACCTGTTTTTCTGGGGAAAGTTAACCCACGTGGAGGTGAAGTGGAATCGGAGGATGATAACGGCTGCTGGGCTTTGTCGCTATAACAGCAGCAGAAATTTATGTACTATTCATCTTAGTGAGCCCCTGCTGAGTTTGAGGCCGAGGAGAGATCTGGAGCAAACTCTGCTTCATGAGATGATCCACGCCCTTCTGATGATCACAGGAAAAGACGCTTCCCATGGACCAGAGTTCCACAGCCATATGGACCGAATAAACAACCTAACTGGAGCCAAGATTTCTATCTACCATGAGTTTCATGAAGAAATGGCTCAGTGCAGAAGGTCCAGGCAGCGCTGTGACAAGAACTCAGTCCTGAAAAATAGGAAGAGGATTTCTCGTGAAGAAAGCAGTGGCCACGGACAGGCTGCCAAGAGGCCTCGAGTACATAACTAATTATTATTACTAATGGATAATTTTCATTTTCATAACATCATATACATATATGTTTCAATAAATAATAATTGAAACCATAAAATATCTGTGTTTTCTGCTACAGTCGTCACAAATTCCACAGGATGAGTTTGTTAGTATTATGATGCACAGCTATTCCTGTTTGTAGACAAATGTTTTAACTAATGTACTAATTTTACTAGTGGGAACCTAAGTAGACATCTCTCCACGCATTATTGGTAGCAGCATCAATATGTGGATAGAAATCACAGTTAAAAAAGTCAGTGTTAGCAATGCAACATCATGACAAATGTGTGCCATACCTCCCATGTAATCACTTGATTTCCTATTATGTGATATCTATGTATCCTCAGCGTTCCTATGTCTTGTCCGTTATTTGTTGAAGACAAGTGAAAACTCACATGTGCATGTTCTAGAATTTCATCTTAACATATCTGCGCATGAAATATTGAGAGAATAATGCTAAACACAAATTGTTGGTTTTTCATTCATTTCTGGGGAATAAATACACTGTAATGTGCTTGTGAAAATGAAAAATCAACTTGTAATATTGGCACTCTTTATCTGGCCATAAACATCTGCACAAGAAAAGTCAAAATGCACTTTGTTGGTTATCAATTTTTAAATGTTATACTTTTTATATATTTTTGTTATGGATTTTTTATTACTACTATAGCCAGTATATAGAAGGGATGGGTATTCACAAGACAAGCTCCTCAACTCTCAGGCCTGTTTGTCCGAGGAAACTCTCAAGTACGTGCTGAATCACATATTTTAATAAATATTGTGTTTTCACACTTCACCAGTGGCAGGCTTTGTTCTTTTTTCCTTTTGCTGCGTACCATACTATCCTCCTCATCATTCTCTGAACCGTTGTATAGAAGGATTGATACATTCTGCCATGAAATACATTGTTGCAGATTGCGGATTACAGTGCCCTACTCAGTTCTTTCAGTGACTGATGATCTGTTGGTCCGAGACTCATACGGTGCTTGCCTTCTACATACTGGTGATGCACGTTTGAGACTTCTGACCTCTCCTGTTTGTTTGTTAGTGTCTTTGGGTGAACACTATTTTTTTCGTTGAATTGCTAATTTTTGTACTGTGGATATTAGCTCACTCATTATTTATTTTTTTATTTTTTTACTGAAATGCTTGAGTTGACCATAATTTCCTAAAAGATATTAATTAAAGAGTCTTTATATTAAGTATCTTGAGTTTGGCAATACTTTATATGTATAAGAATTCCATATGTTTGTGTCAATTATAGGGCAAATATTAGGTATATAGAAGGTATACATTGCTGTTTCAAAGTCTTGCATTATTTTTACAGTTTTACTGGCTTGTAAAGATAATCACAAAAACATAACTAATTTCACTAGGAGCACTTAGGCTGTAGTTTTACAGCCATTATATTTTGTTTTTTCAAAAACTCTTACACAGTGATTATCTTTTTTGTGCAGATCATGCACACTCCGCACAAGAAATCACCAAAATGTGTTCACGTACGCCAGTGAATGATATTTGGAAGCTACAGGGCGCACAGGATAACATGCTCATCTTACTAAGGGACGGCACACAGCATAGGGAAGGGCAGAAACACATAAAATAAAGAATTAAATGCGATAACATACTGAACAAAATACAACTCATGTAAAAACACACAAGTCTGCAAGTCATTCTCTCTTCTAGTGAACCCCATCACACTCATCACCAGCCACTTCTGTAGGAGACCTTTTTCCCCAAAGGAGAAGTATTTTAATACCAAGATCTTGGGCACCGCTAGACCCCTGGTTCTTGTTACAATTTACAATACCATTTCAACATAAAATGTCACAGTGATGAGTTGTTTTTAATGTGCTCTCATGCTCTAGATCGATTATTATGGTTTGCTAGTAAGATATACCAGACATTTCTTCTGCTGCACAGTTTGTGTAACTTATTAGGAGATATAACATGGTAACTGAATTTGTGGACCCTGGTTTATATAATTATCCAAGGTGTTCCCATCCTAAGATTGAAAAGCTGGAGTGATTGGCCAGAGATCCTTCTTCAATTGGAAAAAAATCTGTCTTTGCACTTTTGCAAGATGAGAAGTTGAGTGATCTATCTGTCCAGGAATTTGGCTACCATACTGAGGCATGGCATATATGGCATTAGGAACGATGTCAACAAAAGATTAAGCAGGAGCAATTCAAATTCTTCTAAGATAATAGCATTCTTATAAATCAAATCATTAGACAATAAATATATGAATTTCCATTAAATTATTAAATCACTATACAATAAAAAAAGCCAAGCAAATGCTAGAATTAACTGGCAATAAGAAAATCACGCATAGATCATGGATTTGCAAGAAGGACATCAAAAAAGCTTAAATAGACTTCTCAGCTATCATATGGATTAAACAGTTACTGTGCCGAAATTCCAATAGACAGATACTAAAGCACATTTTTGCACATTAGTTCTTTGTTATTACATTGATCATTCTGGCATTTCCCCATCTAAAATAAATAAACAAACAGCCTTACATGATGCAAACCTGGGCAGATGTATTTACATATTCTAGGTCAGGGGAGTCCATAATGCAGCCAGGGCAACCGATCTTACGCGGGCTGCACCTTGAGCCCTGCTACAACAAGAGCCCTGCTACTTACCTGTGGGAGGGTCTTTTGTACTGCACAGAGGAAGTGGAACCCAGCAGACTTCACGTGACATCACACGACTCTGCTCCAGTCCTGCTTCCTCTATTCAGTACCAGAGAATGCAGAGGGAGGCCACGCCCCCTGCTGAAGTCTGTGAGCGGAATCGAGGAGCTGCATGCAGCAGGGGGTGGGGAGGGTGTTTGAATGAGTATGCGTGATTGAGGGATCTATGAATGAATGAGTATATGAATGAATGAGTGTGTGTGTGATAGCATGTGTAAGTCCTGTAACCTGTAACACACCACAATTGGACAAAAAATAGCAATATGACGTGGCATGATAGGAGCTGTTAGCAATCACACTCCTATCATGCCAAGTCAGCCAGTACATGCTGAAACCTACATGCTGAAACCTAGGTAGTTGCCTCCCTTGTGTATTGATGCTGCCAGCAATATGAGGTCTGCACATCACTTACAGTACCAGCATGTACTGGCTGACTTGGCATGATAGGAGTGTGATTGCTAACAGCTCCTATCATGCCACGTCATATTGCTATTTTTTTGTCCAATTGTGGTGTGTTACTTTTATTAAAAATGTGATTTTTTATTATTATTTTTAAAGGTGGGGGGTCATTTTAGGTATTGGCTAAGTGAACCGTGAATGTTTTGGTCCAGAATTTTCATTTTGGTGCATCCCTAGAATAAATAGAACTATTTCATTTTTAATTATCCTGAATCCTGAATTTGTAGTCACAAAACTTTCTAGGCCCAGAAATCAGTGAGAGGAAAAGTAAGGTTTTTGTGTCATTTACTTTATTTTAATCTGCATATTTTATTAAAGGCCATATTTTCTCACAGTGAAAAATGAGTGCAGCCCACGCACATATACAATTCTGATGAAGTGGCCCACTGCAGAAAAAACTTGGACACCCCTGTTCTAGGTTACTCTGTGATGATGGTAGAATATAGAAATGGTTCTTATCACTCTTAATGTGTCTGTAAACTATATATAGATCACACACACGTTTCATTAGTCAAAGCAAAGGGCTGTTGTGAGTAATGACATTTTAATAGAGAGCTTTTATAACCCTAGTGAGCTTTCTTTCCCCATACATTCATGTACCCATATATTCTGTTCATGTATTCATAGGACACTTTTTACTTGAGATACGTTAAGCATTCTGTTATGTATGTGATATATTTCTGTATAATCCAAGAATTAAAATATGGGTAAGACGCCACATAGAACCGAATAACTCACACTGACTGTGTCTTGGACACCTTTCTATGGGTTACACTGTTACACATCCTCTAGTATGCATCAGGTATGTGAAGGTAGGGGGGCGCGGCGGCGCGATGACGTGAGACACGCTGGGGAGAAGCGCTCGAGGAACATATTGGCGGGGAACGGACGCTCCGTCTCTGTATACCCGCGGTTGGGAAAGATATCTGGGCCATACTGAAGGCAGGATGTCAGAGGGCTCCGTGTAGAAGCCACAAAGCAGTGTCGCTATACAGCTACGAAGCAAGCTCTCCGGCCAGTGATTCATCCAGCTACCGGATCGGAAAGAAATCTTCTACCTCATAATAGCCGAATTAAGCACTCTAAGAAGAGTTCTAAACACGTCCCTTACGAAGAAGGAGTGAGTAACAGGCTTAATTCATATTCCTATGCTCATATACTACATTATTATAAAATACTAACTATACTCTGAAATGAACTATGTTATACAAAACTCTGAACTGATAATATTATATTTATTATATATTATGTGGATTTGGTGAAGTCTCCTACCTTTAATATAAAGCTACAACATGACTCAGAAGAAAAGGAGTAAATTCTCCAATAGATAAGAGACTTATCAGTATCGATAGCTCTTATTTGAATTATATATTTTGTAAGACGGACAGAGAAATAACACCATAATTATATGGAATTATATGGAATTGATAATGGATCCCTACAAGAGCTACGTTGGTTAAATATATAGTTATTGAGGGTGACTACAATATTCAATCAGCGTATAAAAAAATACCCAGTGAATACCTGTTTATCCTGTGCTTATATAATCGTATAGTATTTCCTGCAGAGAAGACGGGGTCTAATTAGGTCTATGCTGATATCACACTATATGATTTTTAAATATACGTACAGGTTACTATATGTAAAACCACAAAGTTATGTGTAACTGTATGAAGAAGCTATCAATAGAGATACAAAGTACAACAGAGAATATGATGGCCACAAAAAAAAGAAGAAATTAAGACTAAAAAAAAGAGAAAAAAGGGTCATGGATCCTAAAAAAGAGAAAAAAATTACATTGATCTTTTCACCTCAGGGCCTTAAAAATGGAAGATCCAAGCAATGCTTCTCTTTCCTCTCTTGATACTAACTTGGATATTTCAGAAAGATATTCTCTCAGTCCTAAAACAAGAACTCCTCACTTGATTATACAAGAATATCTACAATAATGCATAGAAACTCAGCTCACTCTTTTTAAGGCCGAAATACTGAAATTGCACGTGGAATGGCGTGAGGAGCCATATTACATATTACGGGCCTCAGTAATACATAAGAAAATGAAATACATAAGAAATGAAATAATAACATAAGTACAAGGATTTATAGAATAATACACATAGAGGTATAGTGTATGAATAACTAGGAGTTGGTGATAAGTGTAACACATTTTATTGATTTATTTATATAATATTTTTTTTTGTCCCTTAGTACAAAATGAGAACCGCCTATGTTTGTTCCTCACTTTTTTATGTAACTATGTGCATGGGGTTACAAGGAATTTTTCCTAGTATGCTACATAGTTATAGGGATTTTTTCTCCATTGACAGAGATTGGTTATTTGGGTATGAATGTTTGTGTGAGTGTGATGCGTATCGATGGAACTATATAACTACAACTAAATTACTATATCTAAATAATGGTTGATTTGATTAAAGTGATTACTCTGAATGTACAAGGGCTTAATTCCCCCCAGAAGTGTTTCTCGCTGAATCAATATCTGTCTAGAGAACACATAGATGTCTGCAGCATTCAAGAAACTCATATGAGGGCTGTTGATAATTTTAGGTGAAACAGTAAAAGATACTCGGTGATAGAACACTCATCCCTGGTTAAAAAGAAAAAACGAGGAGTAGCAATATTAATGTCAAACAACCTCAAGGTGGAAGTGATATATAAGCAGAGTGACTTAGCTGGTAGATATAATTTTGTAGTTTGCAATCTTGATGATAGATTGTTCTCAATTTTAAATGTATATGCACCAAACTCTGGACAAATCCATTTCTTAAATTCTACTATACAAAAGATACAGAACTTCATACAGGGAACTTTTCTATGTTTGGGACATTTTAATTGCGTGATCGATCCAGAGTGGCACAGAAAAAGTAACAACTTAGCTAGAAGCGATTATAGACAGAGTATCTAGAACTTTCCGAGATGTTATGGGAAAGTTTAACCTATACTATATATGGAGAACTATTAGACCCTCAGATTATACGTTTTTTTCACATAGACATCAATCATTTTCTAGAATTTATATGATAATGACCCAAGCTGAATCTATAAAGGATTGTAAAAGGATTAAGATCGGAAACACCGCATGGTCTGACCATGATCCGGTGTGCCTTGAAATGAATAGAAAGTATAATAAAGGAGAACGTACTTGGAAACTAAATGAGTCTATTTTGTCAAGCAAAGACATGGTAGAAGAACTATCCACGAATACATTACAATTCTTTCAAGAAAATGTAACCGAAGCCATTAATTTGGGAAGTGTATGGGGAGCATATAAATGTGTTATGAGGGGGTACCTAATTAAGAAAGAGGCCCAAAATAGAAAAAAAGGACGGAAGAAGATGGCTGACCTATACATTATGCTGAGTAACTTGAAAAAGGAATGTATTGAGTCATCAGATGAAGCTTCTATAGCTAGGATGATCCAAATAAAAAAAGAAAGAAATAGCTACCCTATTAGATACCCCATTTAGAGTGGAAGAACTATGTAGTGCTATTAAGGCACTAAAATTAAATAAGGCCCCTGGCCCGGATGGCTTTACAGCTTTATTTTATAATTAATGAAACACCTGTCTTTTCATATAACCTTTATAATACTTTTAATGAAATTAGAGACCAGGGGGTCTTCCCAAATGGCATGCTAGACGCCACTAGAATCCCTATTCCTAAAGCAGGGAAGGACAATACAAACATACCTAATTATAGACGCATTTCTCTACTAAATATTGATACTAAGATTTATTCATCTATATTAGCTGAAAGATTAAAACCTGTTTGCCCTTTTCTAATTTATAAGGATCAAACTGGTTTTGTGAAAGGGCGCCAATCTAATGATAATGTACGGAAAATTATAAATTTAGTGGAATACGCTTCAACGTATAAACTCTCCTCACTATTCTTGGCCTTGGACACCGAAAAGGCTTTTGATAGAGTGGACTGGATGTTTTTGGAAGAAGTATTACGAAACTATGGTTTGGGGGATACATTTATTAAAGCAGTTATGTCACTCTACACTAAGCCTTTCGCTAGAGTAATAGGACAAAGGATATGCTCTGATAGGTTCGGGATCTCCAACGGCACTAGACAGGGGTGTCCCTTATCACTCTTATTATATGTTTTAACTATGGAACCACTAGCTTCTAGAATAAGAAATAACATTAATATCAAAGGAATTAAGATTGGTGATCTGGAAAGCAAAATCAGTTTATATGCTGATGATGTTCTTCTGTCATTATATGACCCAGAAAACTCCCTTGCCTCAGTGATAGAAGAAGTCTTAAACTATAGTAAACTCTCAAATTACAAACTGAATATTAATAAGATGCAAGCTGCGTTGATAGCTACTTCTGAGGAGGTGAAAGGTAATATGAAAGAGAACTATGATTTCATCTGGGAAGATAGCAAAATAGACTACTTAGGGATTCTTATCCCATTTAAGATCACTCAAATTATTGAGGTAAATTACTCAGGACTAATAGTAGTCTGAGCAGACAAATTAGAGAATGGAAAGGACTATTTTTCTCATGGATGGGTAGAATGGATATAGTAAGAGCTTATATTATCCCTAAGTGGCTCTATTTATTAAGAATGATATCAATTCAGCTTCCTATAAATTGGATTAGGCTATTTCAAAAAGATATTGAGAATTTTATATGGGCAGACAAGAAACCACATATATCAAGGAATATTGTGTTTGCTAATAAATATAAGGGTGACTTAAATGTGCCTTACTTAGGTAGATATGCCCAAGCTAGTATGTTATCACATATTAAAAAGCTACAGTATACTCAAAGTAAGAAGGACGATTGGTACTATATAGAACAAGAACGTATTGGTACTTCTAACCTAGAATATATGTTGTGGATGCACCATAATAAACTGGAAACATTAAAACATGGGTGGCCTATCTCTATTAAAAGCTGCATATAGTATTGGATAGCATTTAAGAGACGAGTTAAAATGAATGATATAATATTAACATCAGCCCCTCTAGGAATCTTACAGAAGAATTTATCTCAATTAAGCCTTTGTCATTGGGAGAACTTTACTAATTGTAGGATAGCAGATATCATCTTGAATGGGAAAATAAAATCTTTTAATCAGCTCTCAGGAGAATTCAAATTTAAATCCTTAGAATTCTTCAATGTCCTGAGAATTAAACATCACTTGAACATACACTTGTATAGGAAAGGGGACTCAGACATAAGAAATGAGATAAATGAAATGTTTACAACAAAAGTTATTAGGAATACCATGAGGAAATGGTATAATTTATTGGAGAGAATTGAACCTACTATTAGGATAAAAGCCATAAACTCATACAAAAGGAATTAAACACTCATATAGATAGAAAGTTGTGGATTAATAGTATGGTGGAAATTAAACAAATTACTCACTGTCTAAACATGGTTGAATTACATTATAAAATCATGTTGAGATGGTACTTAGTCCCTGCTAAGTTAGCAAAATTTAAACCAGGAAATACACCCATTTGTTGGAGATGCAACGCTGACGTAGGTACTTTCAATCATATATGGTGGAATTGTCCTATGATTAGAAATTCTTGGAATTAACTATTTATTATTATTTCCGACCTTATAAATACTAATATTTCTCCGTCCCCGGAAATCGCATTAATACATTTAAATCTTAATACCATTTCCCCTTACAATAGAGCATTGGTCATATAATTATGAAAATAGCCATAGCTAAAAAGTGGAGACAGCAAGTGGGTATCCACAGGGAATATATATTAAAACAGACAAACTTACAATGCCAAATGGAAAGGGGTTATTTCCGAGCACGCTCAGTAATGCATAAATTCTACAGAGTGTAGGAACCCTGGTTAGGCCAATTCCCTCTTGAAAGATGAAAGAAACATAGATATAGGAAACCATTAATATATTATATAGTTCCATAGGATGATTGGGGAATGAATGTGTATATATCGGTCTTAGCTTGGAAAACCGGAGCATGGATGTTTCGGCTTTAGCCTGGCAGATAAAGATGATGTTCTATATATTATTTTTTTAAGGATAATCAGATACATTGTTTGTTGTATTTGTTATTTTGCAATGAACTTTTGGATAGCTAATAAAAAATAAAATAAAAAGAAAAGGTATGTCAAGGTACAGTCACTATATTCTGGGGACATTACATTTATTTATATAGTGCCTGCAGATTCTGTAGCGCTGTTACAATCAGTGGAATAAATTTAAAATCACATACAAAATGAATAGGACCTTGCTCTTGCATTACTGCACACATACTAGTAAATAAATCTTCCTTTATGACCTTAGATGTATGAGGAGTTTATGAAGAAGGGTCACATTCTTCTTCTGCACTACCATGGATTTCTTTTTGCAATGCTTTGTTCCACCACTTTTACTGTAGTGGTTCATTTGTCTGACACTCTCATGTGCCAAAGGTATGTGGCACAAACTGGTCATGGAAGGCTTCCATCCAGAAAGTAAAAAATATTCTCATCTATATAGTAATTAGGAGTGGGTGTACAAGACCAAAATACGCAAGGTGAGAAATTAGTGGAACCAGGAGGACAGAGCTACTGTAGATGGTCTGAGGCACGTTCATCAGATGTGATAGCCAAACCTCTAGCAAATTCAGGAGAGTTTTCAGGTGTGATCACTTACTTCTCCCTCCAGCAAATGCCATTTTTTCATCCCATGGTTCTGATGTTGCTCCCAAGGGGCTACACAATGTTTTTGGGGGGAATTGCTTAAACAGACCTAAAGATGTTAATATATATATATATATATCCTCTGTATTTCATTTTTTACTTTGTTAAATTATACCTATTTTTACTTTATAAAGTAAAATTTTAAAGTAATGAGCAGATGTCAGATTGTTGTGACTTGGATTTTATGTTTGCTATTCCTTCTCTTTTCATCTTCTTACTTACCTTTATATTCAAATGCTTCCTCTGACACAACCCCCTCCAGCCAATCAAGCACACTTTTGTAACATGTTTACAAATAAAATAGGGAACAAATTGTGTTTTAGTTGAAAATTGTTAATACAACATGATTATTTTATTGGTTACTCTAAATCACATAGTATTATTTAGACATAGCAAAATGAATGTCCATTCCCAAGTATTGTAATGTGCCATTATGTGTCCTAAACTGCAATCATTATTCACATCTTTCTTCAGCATTATCTAAGTTAAAGAACTACATGTGAAGTAACTTTGATATAGAGAGTCATGTTTATGTAAAACCAGCTATTTGTAAAGCTTTATGGTAGACGTTTGGATTTTTCCAATGCATTTTATTTGTAAGAATACTGCCATATTTATACATATCTTCAGCAGGGTATGATATTAATATATATCTTCAGCAGGTGCTAATATTTATATATATAGGCAGCAGCGTATAATATTAATATATATCCACAGCAGGGTCTAGTATTAAGGAATGGAAAATAACTGCCAGTTCAGCTGTTATTTTTAAATCATATTTCAATCAAGGTCTTTACTTCAAAGAGATAAGTACATATTTTGTAATTAAAAATGCATCTCTAACGCATATATACTCATTACTATATATATATATTTATACCTGTACCCCCATGTGCCCCCCTAAATATGAAAGCTGGAGATGGCACGGATTTGAAAAGGTGAATGCTAGACAGGTTATAACAACAGCTTATCCTTGGTCTATTATCTTAGTATCCCAGTCAAAAAAAAATTAGGTTACTTTCACAAAAAGAGGCAGTAAACCCGTACTGTTTCTGACCTTGCAAACCATGTACATTCAGAGAATTAAAATCCTATCCTTTAACGTGGTTTCCATTCATTTGCCAAATAATGATGTCCTGGTGTATAGTTGACCAAGTCTTCCCAGCAGCCCTTTTGTAAAGTGGTTCTACAATTGTCAACTACTCCTGTCAGTAGCCACTCGTTAAATAAGTCTTCTAATGTCTGCCAGGATACCCGAAGCTTTACATAACTTTGGCTGTATCTTATCAGGTCCCATGGATTTCTCTTTTTTTACTTTGTAGATTTAGGTATTCCGGGATGAACACACATGTTTTACATGTCTCCCTATTCCTCTTTTATAACGTCCCTTCATCTTACTCTGAAGAAATCAACAGAAGTATTTTTTAGGCAGTTGGCTAGATGTTCATCCTCATTTATATAATGTCCTTCATTTGTCTTTAATTTAAAAAAAAAGCTTACAGTTTGGTGTAAACATTCAGTGCTACTATGGCAGCTACTATGATGTCATCGGTAAGCTTGGGAATCAAGGCACTGTGATGACATTGTGCCATTCTGTTTGTGGCACAGTTATCAGTCTTGTCTGAGAGAGCTGTAGCTATTTCAGAATATTTTTCTGAGATTACCAGCAGCTTAATTTGTCCCTACTGTTATGGATTATTTAAAAACAGAGGGGAGTTCAGTGGTTGACCCATTTTGGGAGTTTCTGGACCCCACGGACAATATACGTGAGTTGTTTTTAAAGCTGAATCACCTGTTTTTCTGGGGAAAGTTAACCCATGTGGAGGTGAAGTGGAATCGGAGGATGATTACGGCTGCTGGGCTTTGTCGCTATAACAGCAGCAGAAATTTGTGTACTATTCATCTTAGTGAGCCCCTGCTGAGTTTGAGGCCGAGGAGAGATCTGGAGCAAACTCTGCTTCATGAGATGATCCACGCCCTTCTGATGATCACAGGAAAAGACGCTTCCCATGGACCAGAGTTCCACAGCCACATGGACCGAATAAACAACCAAACTGGAGCCAAGATTTCTATCTACCATGACTTTCATGAAGAAATGGCTCAGTGCAGAAGGTCCAGGCAGCGCTGTGACAAGAACTCAGTCCAGAAAAATAGGAAGAGGATTTCTCGTGAAGAAAGCAGTGGCCACGGACAGCCTGCCAAGAGGCCTCGAATAAATAACTAATTATTATTACTAATGCATAATTTTCATTTTCATAACATCGTATGAATATATATGTTTCAATAAATAATAATTGAAACCATAAAATATCTGTGTTTTCTGCTACAGTCGTCACAAATTCCACAGGATGAGTTTGTTAGTATTATGATGCACAGCTATTCCTGTTTGTAGACAAATGTTTTTACTAATGTACTAAGTTTACTAGTGGGAACCTAAGTAGACATCTCTCCATCTTATTGGTAGCAGCATCAATATGTGGATAGAAATCACAGTTAAAAAAGTCAGTGTTAGCAATGCAACATCATGACAAATGTGTGCCATACCTCCCATGTAATCACTTGATTTCCTATTATGTGTTATCTAATCTATGTATCCTCAGCGTTCCTACGTCTTGTCCGTTATTTGTTGAAGACAAGTGAAAACTCACATGTGCATGTTCTAGAATTTCACCCTAACATATCTGCGCATGAGATATTGAGAGAATAATGCTAAACACAAATTGATAGGTTTTTTTATTCATTTCTGGGGAATAAATACACTGTAATGTGCTTGTGAAAATGAAAAATCAACTTGTAATATTGGCACTTTTTATCTGGCCATAAACATCTGCACAAGAAAAGTCAAAATGCACTTTGCTGGTTATCAATTTTTAAATGTTATACTTTTTATATATTTTTGTTATGGATTTTTTATTACTACTATAGCAAGTATATAGAGGGGATGGGTATTCACAAGACAAGCTCCTCAACTCTCAGGCCTGTTTGTCCGAGGAAACTCTCAAGTACATGCTGATTCGCATATTTTGATAAATATTGTGTTTTCATACTTCACCAGTGGCAGGCTTTGTTCTTTTTTTCCTTTTGCTGCGTACCATACTATCCTCCTCATCGTTCTCTGTGAGTGAACCGTTGTATAGAAGGATTGATACATTCTGCCATGAAATACATTGTTGCAGATTGCTGATTACAGTGCCCTACTCAATTCTTTCAGTGACTGATGATCTGTTGGTCCGAGACTCATACGGTGCTTGCCTTGTGAGTACCCATCCCTTCTACATACTGGTGATGCACGTTTGATACTTCTGGCCTCTCCTGTTTGTTTGTTAGTATCTTTGGGTGAACACCATTTTTTCGTTGAATTGCTAATTTTTGTACTGTGGATATTAGCTCACTCATTATTTATTTTTTTATTTTTTTACTGAAATGCTTGAGTTGACCATAATTTCCTAAAAGATATTAATTAAAGAGTCTTTATATTAAGTATCTTGAGTTTGGCAATACTTTATATGTATAAGAATTCCATATGTTTGTGTCAATAATAGGGCAAATATTAGGTATATAGAAGGTATACATTGCTGTTTCAAAGTCTTGCGTTATTTTTACAGTTTTACTGGCATTTTTATAAATCAAATCATTAGACAATAAATATATGAATTTCCATTAAATTATTAAATCACTATACAATAAAGAGAAAAAGGAACAATAATCAATATAACTATCAGCATAGACAGTTAACTAAAAAGTTACAAATCAATAATAAATAAATGAAAAGTTAAATGAATGCAAATACAGTGTTACAACAAAAAACAATACATACACTGAGGATTTAAACCTGGGAATTAATCTGAATATTAATTTTATTCTAGTTGTGTGTTAGTTTATTTGAAGAATTAAGACCCAGCAGGCCAACAAAGTACTTCTCTTGCAATCCCAGCCAACTCATCACAGACGATGATACAATAGGATGTTAGGAAGGTGAGGTCATTTTATACCACTCTGATGTGCAATTACAGGTTTCTGATCATACATTGCCTCGTGACCAGTCTGGCTTCCTTGTAGTTGTGGAAGATAATTTTAAATGGGAAGTTTTTAAGGCCAATACCGATGTTACTATGCTGAAATACTGTGTTTGCTCAATTATAAGACAAGGTTTTTTCAGAACAAATGCTCTGAAAAATATCCCTCGTCTTATTTGCAAGGTCATCTTCTAATCAGACCTCAAATAGAGGTCTGACTACAAGACTAAGATCCAGATCCCCCTCAGCGCTGCAGGTGACCTGGATCCTCCTCTCTGGTAAACTCTGTTGCTGCCGGCACTTCCTCTGGGGGCTTCTATGATGGAGTAGCGGCATGACGTAATCTTCCGATGCTCCATCATAGAAGCCCTGGCAGAAGGTGCCGGCACTTCCGCCGGGGCTTCTATGACTGAGCACCGGTAGGTCACGTCACACCGGTGCTCCATCATAGAAGCCCCGGAGTCTAAAGTATGAGGAACGAGTCTGGGAAAGCACTG